>JAQIXX010007193.1:0-11177 GCA_034700605.1 Willowsia nigromaculata | reverse complement strand
ACCGGTAAGAAATGTAATTCATTTTCAGGCATTTTCATGGTTGAATGCCTACTGAACATGTAAAGCGAAAGGCAACAGTTGTTTCATTTTCATGAGTGACTTTATTTGACTTCTCCATTTTCCCTGTGTTTTGTTCAGGTGAGAAACCACACAAATGTACCGTATGTGGGAAGGCATTCTCCCAGTCTTCCAATTTGATCACGCACTCCCGCAAGCACTCTGGCTACAAACCCTTCACGTGCAACGACTGTGGTCGCTCCTTCCAGAGAAAGGTGGATCTGAGGAGACATATGGAAACCCAGCATAGTAATAACAATAACAATGAAGACAGTCATTCATCTTCAAAAGAGGAACTACCTGCGATCCTGACAGCAGCGGGGATTCTTGTGAAAGCTGAAGATGGTCCGGTAGTAGCTGCTGCTTCTGACACTTGTACAGATACAAAGGGAAACGTCGACGTAAAGGTAGAGACTTCAACCCTTTCCCCTTCACCAAGCCTGGCTACCACCGTTCCTGTTACAAACAACTCCATGGATTTGAGCAATAGTAGTAGTAACAACAGCAGCGGCAGTGCAGAATCTTCAGCATTAGAGGATTCTATGGAAAAGGAAGAGGCTACTGCTCGTAAAGAGAGAAAGAGTCCGATCACCCTTCCACCTAAGAAGTCATCTCGTCCTGCGTCAGCCTCCTCAGTTTCTCCTTCTTCAGAGGTTAGTGAAATAAAGGTGAAAATGGAACTTGGAGTTGCATAATATGTAGATAAAAAAATCGACAATGTAAATATTTCACATTATTACCTTGTAGTTCATCATACATATCATACGCATATCGATATGGGACGTTCGTGGTCAGTCACTTTGATTATTAGATGTATTCAACGTTTAATTCAATCTATCTCCTCCAAGTAATATACTATAGCCATAGCTTTAACCAGATTTAACCAGTTCCGTCCGTCCATCGGTGAAAGAATTTGCCTAAAAAGTAAAATATTGCACGTAAGGTTAATTAAGACTCAATTATCTAAAACGTTTGAGCGCCTGTCTAAAGCGTAGTTTTCTAGGTGCACCACCACTTATACATAACACCTAGTTTCTTTAATTATCTCATTAAATGGCTAAATAACCAGTTACTTGTTAAACGAGAGTATAAATAATTGCATATCAGATTCGGGATAGGTATCAGATACTAAATTAAACACAAGATTTTAGTGCCTTTTCTAGAACTTTATTAGAGGATGCGAGATTAGTTTTGTGGAGTGATAAAAATGCATGCACACAATAACATGGATAGTATTTCTGTACTTGCACTATCGTTTTTTGTCCCATTTAAATCAACTAAAAAGTCCATCAGTCGTGCATTTTTTATGAAGTCACAGCAGTAGCACACGGCAAAGTGTTGTGTATGCATGATTGTTTTACTCCTCTGCTACTTGTAACGAAACTTGATTATTAGGGATTTTTAGGGGCATGTCTCTCTATCTACAACAATCCCGTTCATTAGGAAAAATACAGGGTATCCGTAAAGGATTGGAGAAAAAAAAAATTTCTATGATTGCTCTCTTCTCTTCTACTTTTCTCCGATTGCTGCATATATTATGCTGTCCTACTTGAATATTATATTTGACAATTATATCATAACATCATTATATGTATACCATACCACACAGTGCTGAATGTTATGCCTCTCACTTTGCAATATTATATGAAAAAGAATCTCATAAAAACGCAAAATCACGTGTTAATTAAGATCGGCACGGGGAGACATACAACAGCGATTACGACAATTATTGTCTCGTAGTTTTTTTATGAAGGGGAATTTCATCATGCTAAAGCTTAACCTGCTGTGTGTACGTACACCATCCTCATTAATTAGTCTATCTGCGCGTCTAGTTTTTAACGATGATATTGCCACAGCTACATGTAAACCACTGTTGCAAACTAAAATCGCACCACTGGATTTGTGATGTTTTTAAGACACCCCAGTCTCATATATGATGCATGAATAACGGCAACAAAAACGTAACGTGATGTTGTGGTTCAAGTAAAAGCATCGATGTTTTATGCACGAGTATTTCTGTTCATTAGAATTAGTTGGACTTGGAGATGTATTACCGTTACATTACAAACATTTATCCGGACATTTTTCACGTAGGTATATACTACTAACTAGGCGTAATTAAGTGTAAAGTAATTGATAATTTTCTCCGGAGAAAGTAGTACCCGAAGAAAAAGCCAGTACAGAGGCATTAACATGTATTTATTTTCAAGTGCATAAAAGAAAGCACGAGATTCTAATTGATGAGAAAACGCAAAGGAAATTATTTATAGTCTACATATCAATTTAAGAGGATTAAATAGCCAAAAACGTAAAAATTATATGGATGACTAGTGTGTAAATGAACTTAGATAAGTAGTTACATATAACATTAAGATCTCTGTATAATAATGTGTAGTATTTAGAACATTAGTTAATTTTATGTTTATCTCTCACTGTCTTAGCGATGGTTGTAAGTGGATAGCATGCCAATTACGTGTTTTCAGTTATACCACAAAAAGTTGTCAGCGGACGTACACATGAAAAAATGCACCGCCTTTTCCATTCGGTTATGAATAGCGTAATTAGTGGGAAAGGAAATCAGGTTGTAATCTTGGTGTACCCTTCTTTGTATTATTGTCTATGTTTGTAATTAATACTGATTGGTTAGCTACTATGAGCTACTGTCACTTAATATCCTAAGTTTTAGCTTAATGACTTCTATTTTTTATACTTTGGTTTATAGGTTATGGTTATTTTATTATGTTCTTGAATTAACAGAACGGGAAAACTTTATGCTTATCATTGTGTATCTATATATTTTTGTATAATTATTTTTCAGTTATAACTTGTTATTAGGGTTTTAAATGGGCAACTCCCACCGGTAAAAAAATATAGCAGTTTTTTTTTGTTGTAAAAAGTGTATGCGAAATGTGCTGTGCACAATGTCGGTTTTCCAAAGGATCCTCAGTTTTGTAAAATAGTTTTTAGTACTGCTAGTTTGTTTAAATAGTTTTAAATCGGTTTAGTTTATAGTACTTGATATTCATCTTTGAAAGAATATTACAGCTTTTTATACACAGTTACCTCATTAATTTCAATGATGCACTTTAATACGCTTTAAAAACAATAGTACTTCTAGTTATATTGTTTGAAACAAATTACGTTTATGTTTATACCTTTAGTCAAGAAACTTTTCAAAGGATCTTCACCACAGTCACGTGTATGTATATTGTTTTCATCTGTAAAACATACGCACCATACGCACGCACCACCGATAAGGCTTTTAATCTTAAGTAATGCTCTTTTTGCAAGGCAATGCAAATTATTATAAACCCATCATTGCGTAAGTAGGTAAATATTCTTAGCGTTATTATTATATTTTTAGCATCAATAAAAATTGTAAAAAAAGTTAAAATGTAATTTTATGACAATGCAAAATAAAATAGTAATACTAATATCGCACATATCATGATGACTGTAAAGATTTTTGAACGTAACATATCCAATTTGCCATGTTTGGATTTCAAATTTATAATCTTCTTTGAAGAAGGTTGTTTATTGTAGGTAAAAGTTAAGTCTTTTAATGTATCTTTGTCAGAGTATTTAATCACTAATTACTAAGAATGTGATGATCGTAAGAATATTGTTATTGAATTGGACACGAGTGAGCAGAGCGATACAACTGTGACTTAATCTTTATTGTCGAGAAATGAATAAATAAATCGATCTCCGTAATTGAATTTTGAACAACATTGGATAAAGCTGGTGTATTAGCATTTCACATAAATCTTCATGGTTACAACTGCCAACTTTCATGGAATTTGTTGGTCAACAAAACATTGTACTCTTGAACTATTTCAAAATAATTGAATTTGGAACCGATTTTTCGTACTTTAATTCTGCACATCAACATTTTATCTGCTGAAAGCATCGCTTTTAGATTTCCTCCTTGATTTTGACATCGATGACATGTCATTCTGTTGCAAAACCCAGAAATATAATTTGATTGGGTGTGCGGATAATAATAATATTAACAAAGAGCACTTAACCAGTCAATAAGTTGAACTGGGAGAGTGATCATATATAGGCATCGTTCACATCATAATCATGATAATGCTGTCGTACAATCCATAACACGAAACTGACGATGGAATTGGCAATCGACCTGCTTAACCCAGATCATTCTCATCATCATCATCATCGTCAAATTACATTATTGGTTTGTCACGCCCTTCACTAGTGTGCTCTTATCAAGAAAGCTTTTCCTCATTTAATGATTCTACACAAAATTATACCACATAATTGTGCATAAACCGAGTACTATATATGTGCCACCAACAGTTTGTGCCTTTCTTTTTTTTGTAATTGACAGACTGAATAAGTCTTCGCCATTTACAAACTAGCATAAAAGGCTCTGATATTAATATTTTGAATATAGACGAATCTCTCAAGCCTGTCACCCTAAACTCTGTGGGTTCTTTCATTAATCGATGACGAACCAGTGTATGGAAAATTCTTTGCTTCAAAATCTTAATGCAATCATGTCGTTGTCGTTGTGTGCGTCGGTGACTTTCTTCTGCTTGTTTGTATGCGGAGAAGGACACAGGAAAATCCTCTTTGTGCATGTGGAGCATCAGAAAATGGGAATCAATTAATGAATTTTTGATAGGAAATGAAAAGCGTTACGGAGTTTGGGGTGTGCTGCATGTAACCCACTTGCTTTGTTGATAAATGCAGAGATACAAAAACTAAATTGTCCGTGTGCGAGCTCAGCGAAGCGAGGTTTATGGATGTTCTGTTCGTGAAATGAAGGCCCCACCAAGGAAGAAGGTTTAATTTATCCACTTTTTTCATTATATCATTATCTGCTTCTGTACGGTAGACATTTTTTATTCACTAGGACAAAATGATTGATGGGACTGCATGGAAATTGCGAGTGAATTATCACATTTCAAGTAAATAACATTCAATTATTGTTGTAGAGCTGTGATGATGTATGTAGTGATTACTTTTCCCCATTTATGATTAGACATCACATTTTGGAATGAGCATCTGATGGACGAAAATTGACTATGTTCAGGTTCAGAGATACAGAACGACTAAGGTAAAATAGGGGTATAAATATTACCTTTCAGTCACAAAAAATACGTATTCCAAGATAAAATGAAAATTCAAAGTTGTTAGCACCAGGAAAATTGGGAGAAGGAAATTACGTAACTCAAACTCATCTATCTAAGGTGTACCAAGAAAACGCTGACTTATTTACAAAGACGAAATGTCGAATTAACAGTTCATTAACTGAACTTCAATTCTGTTTCAGCTACCTAGCGTCCGATTCAGCAGTTGAAGATTTATTTGCGGTACTGAAAAAGAGCTTTGAACATATTGATCTCTGTATTTTGTACAGGGAAATAATTAACGGCATACTTTGTAAAAATCTCATTTCATGAAATTCCTTAATGCTTGATAGAATTTGATATTAAAATGTATCAAATGAAACGTATACAATTAAGTGGAAGTTTACATGCATACCTCCAATAAATTGTTCAAAATATTGATTGTATTATATGATTTCCAAGAAAGCCTAATGTAGTGTTGAATCAGAATTAGAAGTACGTAACAAATCTGGGACATACAATCGGTGCAATAAATCTGATTGGGTTTCTGCGGTTAAGCTTGCTACTTTTTAAGCAAGGTAATTAATAAATCTTAGTCTAAAATCTGGTAAATGACAAGGTTATGTCCTATTTCTGTTGTAAATACCTGAATGAGCGATACATTATTACGGGATCATGAAGCTGTTTCGAATCACCCCATCATGAGTAGGCACGATTGTAGTGCAGTATGAATTAACCCGAATTCATGATAAAATGTTCCATGCATAAGTTTTTAAAGCTGTGCGATTCGATCAAAATGTTAAAGCTAAAATAAATGTTGGAACCAAAGTTAAAAATATATAACTACAATATTAATGTTGGAGACAATGGTAAAGCGTAAATTTATGGAATTATTATCCAAACATATTTAAATCATATCAGTTGTTTTAACGTAGTAGAATTGTATTGTGGTTGACACCACAAGGATCCTGGCCTTTAGATTTGAGTTCCATCAAAGAGGCAACAAAGTTTGACCTTTGCAAACGTGGAATGTTTCTGTAATTTGCTGGTGAGAGGATTGTTGGAGGGGGTGGTGTACCTCCTTGGCAAGAAGGAACTTCCCAGGGCCATGCACAGTTTTTTGTTTCCTGTCATTAGAAATAGTACATGCGTTACTCAACTCCACATTTTAGCAAATATCAAATAGCAATTCACCTCAGTAATTCAAAGTACTTACAGGATTATAATAAAGGTTACCCGGGCATTCAAACAAGCACGGTCTTCGTCCAGGATCACAAATATAAAAGTGAGTGCATAGATATGGATGTCCAACTGGTCTAAATTAAGTAAAACGAATATATACAATATATTAAAGATTCAATGCAAATAAACTATGTTCCTTTCGGTACCCTTCATATCCAAGATCACAGATCCATTCTATAGGATCTTCAGGGGTTTCCCTTGTTGTGGTTGGGGTGGTAGTAGTTGTTGTGGAGGTGGTAGTGGACGTTATAACTGTTGTAGTTGTTGATGGCCTACTTGTGGTTACTATAATACAATCGATGACGGCCTCGTGGTTGCAAGTTGTCAGGTTTTGATCCCATCGGGTTCCAACAGGGCACTGAATACACCGAGCATCTCCGCTAAAATTACAGAATATGAATCATTTTAGCGTTTTCTGAGCAACCTAATATTGCATATTATGCATTGCTTTATTGTATCCGAGTAAAACTTTATGTAACGTATTGACGTAACTTCTCCATTGCAGATCGTTTGTACTTACTTATTACATTGAAAGAATTTTGTGCAGTCATAGGGGTAAGAGAAATACGTGGGCATTTCCTCAAAAGAAGGACATTCTGGAGGATCCTAAAAAACAAGTAAAACATTAAAATTAACTTTAAGCAGAAATTATATGAATTCAGAAGAGTCTGCCCAACTTGTCATTTACCATCAAATGCTCGTTCACAGCACAACGTTCAAAACTTTGAGACGATACGTTCAGAATCAGTGTCAATCCCATCGCTCCAATAAAAGTATTTCTAATGAGCTTCATGTTGAATTTTGGAACTGAAGCTTGAAATGATGAAAATTTGAAGGAATTCTCCAAAAGGACAGCCACGGTTAAACTGTTTCTCTTGCTGATCACGGACAGTTTACTGGATTAGCAAGAAAACCTTGATTTTCTTTATATGGGAAATGCTTTTGTTTGATGTTTTATCGTCATTGTGCAGGCATGCGCTGGGATATGACTGGATAACTGATAAGCACATGATAGCGGAATACCAACACCTTATCTTTTCTACAAACAAAATAAGCGCAGTAATGAAGTCGTCAGTGCTCATATCAACAATGTTTTGTCCAGATTTAATTAAATGTCAAATCTGCATTGGTTGTACGAGTTTATTTGAGTCTATACCGCATATTATGTTGAAGTGTGTTTTGACTATTTGAAATCATTAATTTGTTTTGTAGTATTAATTTTTTTAAGTCAAACTGTAACTTCACAGAAAAAGCATTCCGCTTTACTGTCTTCGAGTACTGTTGTGTAAATAACTTCCTCAATTCATGATATTGATTGATGGACAAAAATCAGTATCAGCACAAAGTTCCGTTCGTTTTACATAATACATTACCTTTGGCTACCCTTTTTTCAATATAAGCAGTTACACTGAAATTCGCACCGCATTTTTAATATAAATTATCAGATAAAGATCAACTCAATCAGTGCTCGGCATGCTGTCACTTCATTAATATGATATAATGAAATATGTACCTATATGCTTTGTTTAATTTTAGTCAGCTTAGACATTTCAGCTTGTGTAGTAGTCTATCCAAACATCTTGTCATTAAAACCCGATGATTCGCACATTTTTATAAGTAGTACAATTATGGCTCAACTTTAAAAACTCTGCGATATGACTGGTTAGCAACATTATGAAAAGCTTATTAAAGCTTCCCTTCTGTTGACAAAATATAGTTTCAGCTTTGCGTTGTCAGTGTTACTTGTCACATTTTGTTATTGCTTCGACAACAAACCATACAATGCAGCTGTACATATATGCTGAACTACGTCGAACATTTATGTAGAACAAGTAAGTGCAATTATTTTGCAAATCAAAAGATGCATGATGCTTCCCACAATGTTTTTTGCTATTGCGATTAAATGATCACAGTTCTTATAGTATTTGTGGATTATTGTTGTTAGTTTTTATCAAAATGCACTTCCATTTATGATTTTCCTTTATCCGATCAAAAAGACCCAATTACACATTATTTTCCCTATGAATATCTTTCACATTTTCAAAAAATCATAACTTTCTTTGCACACGATTGACACGACATGAATACATTTACTACAACGGTATAGCCGTAGCCTTGAAGGTAAGTTAAGCAGTATTCTCATGTGTTTGTTAATTTGTTTAGTCTCAAAAAGATCTGATTTGAATAAAAAATTTGAGTGCTGAAATTGATGGTTTAAAGGTAAAATCTGTACAAACTATTGTATGCATTCATCGTTTGATTGGATAATAATGGGAATGAATGATTGCATGGAAGGGAACTCATGGAATTTGCCATGAGCTCATAATATTATGGTGTTATGTCGGGTAGCATATATGTGATAGTTGGTTGTTTTTGCATGCTTCAAAGAAATTGGACCCTCACACGATTTTTACGACTTTGATACAATGATTGCTGTTTATAGACATTTATGAACATTTCGACATATTTTCTTGATACGATTTACGTTTTAAATCACGATTTCACGGTTTGCCCAATTTTGTGCGTAGGTGCGCATGCAAAATTTGCACTTTGGCCTGAATGCAGACGTATGAAAATTTTATAGGTTCTTGCTAAAAAAACAATAACAATGATATCCACCTTTCAGGTAGCAACTTTTTTCCCCTACAGTTACGCTCACAACAGTTACATCCACGGAATTGCAAGCCATGGCAAGGGTTAATCGCTGTTGCCTCATGCAGGCTCCTCAAACGATAGTCTACCTGCTGCTTGGAATTTTACATGTTGCCGCTGTTTTTATCTTTTTTCTTCTCAGCATCCCTGTTTTTGTATATCGTTTTGTTGTAACAAAACTGATTGCTCCCTGTTTCCGAACCGGAATTGGGAAAGCAGTCACTTCTTCTGGAAATGTATTTGCATCGGAGTTTCGTTCTCGAAAATCCCGTCTTTATAGTCGATCCACATTGGTCCTCAATTTTGCATTTGAAGGCCCCATTCCGTTTCAGCACCTTACAAAGCATATTCAAATTAAATGGATTGAGGCTAAAAAGGGCACTCGAGGAAGTCAACTGAGATATCCAGAATTTCAACATTATATCGAAAGTTGGTTAGGAATCATGTTTTGGAAGCTGGATACTTCATTTTCATTAACTAATCATGTGAAACTCCATAAAATGAGTGAAAGTGTTTCTGAACACGACTCGGAAGACTTTATAAACGCTCTCACGGAAAAACTTTTGAATGAACCTTTCACTCCAAAAAGGAGCCCCTGGGAAATTCATCTTATTCAAAATTATAAACTCGCTGAGCACGTATCATCATCTGCTGACGAGAAACCAACAATGACAATGTTCATTTTCCGTTTGCATCATGCCATCGGAGATGGATTCGCTCTTATGCATGCTATAATTCAAGAATTGTTTGGTACTTCATTGAAGGAGGCAAAAATAATTCCAGTGTCACCACCCCGGAATGCAAACGTTAAATCTTCTCTAGGAAAAATAATCAACTGCATGTGCCTACCATTCCAAGTCATTTACGATGGAGGTATCATCTTATCAATGATGTTGACACATCAAGAATCTCCATGGCGGATTTTAGACAGTGAAAATCCGTTCCATTACATCTGTGTCAAGTCGCGACTCATACCAATGGGAGATTTGAAGCTTATAAAGAACAAATTACAAGTAAATTTGACAGCAGTTTTAATGTCTTGCTTTGCAGCGGCCGTTTCAGAAACGATCGACTGTAATAATTGCGCCGGGAAAAACAAGAAGAAAACTATACCAGCCAACTCGGCCCTTCCTCGAACGAGAAGCACGCATAAATTGAGAAATAAATTGTGAGTGAAGATTTCAAAATTATTTTTCACAATAATTAATAATACAGTTATGATTATACCTCTGTGCTATTTTTTTAATTTCTAGCACGGGGCAGTTCATAACATTGCCGATCGACACGGACTTAACATGCTTAGAGAGACTACTGGAATGTCAAGATGAATTTTTACGTGGAACACAGTCTACAGTTCCTCTAATTACCCCTTACGTAATGAAAATGCAGGGCTCTCATCTGGCACGGGTTGCTGGAAAAGTGTCTGAAAATAAGGTGGGTTCAGTTACTGTTTCAAATTTCCCTGGACCAGCAATTCCAATTAAACTACTTGACAGTAAATGTGTTGGCTTTGATTTTTGTGGGGGTCTCTTTAGAGGAATTTGTGGCATAGGATTTTTTGTTTTAAGCTATAACAGTCATATACGAATTTCTGTGGTTACCAAAGACTCAATTTTAGACAGAAACGGGCTAAATGATCTGATTGAAAGGGTTTACGAGGAAATCAATAACTTGTATGATCTTGCGATTGCAGTTAAAACTGTTGAAAATGAAGAACAGGTTTAGAATGATAATATTTTTTCTGTTAAATTGTTATTGCAAAAAGTTTTTCTTAAAAATGCTAATGTTGACTTTCAATGCACGATTAGAAATAGAATAAAATAAATATGTAAATGAACAAAAGGGTATATTATAATTATTATTTGGTAAATGTGAACTTCCTTACAGGACCACCAAACATTCGACTTGGACTTTTACGTCCTGTACCCCACCTTCCCCATCCACGTGCATTTCTTTCTTGCCACATTTGTCTTGTGCACGACGAAACAGGCTCTGGACTATATTCACGTACTGCTTCAGGAAATTCCACGTATTCCCCATCTCCCTCTCCATTTCCGGTTCGCAGTTGCTCAAAACTGGGACAGAAGTTTCTCTGAGGTAGAAGCTGATGATCTCTCTGCAATTCTTCCC
>JAQIXX010007192.1:0-11178 GCA_034700605.1 Willowsia nigromaculata | reverse complement strand
CTGGAATGATCTGGATATGAACAAATTTACTAGTCAACCATCCAGTAGATAAAACCATACAAGGAGAGTCTACAACCATACATGCCCCAGTAAAACTCAAAATCTGCACACGGCTTATTATGTTTCAAAAATACTTTTTTTAAAGAAAAATTGTTTCCCCATTTCCAATCCGTCCCTGATTCGTGACACAAAAACATGAATACACTTAAACTTTTCAAGATACGAGTATTCTTTTATTTGACTTCAAACTATGAAACACACGAAATCTATGCACTTGAGATCAGATCCTGTTTTACTGTTTAAAAATATCTATGTAGTAGTCTAATAGCCTGTAATAATCAATGCAAATAGTTATACTAATAATAGGATAGGCATCATAAATATAATCGGAAAACAATGAGAACTAAGGTAGATGTAAAGATTTTACTTGGCTGATCATGAAAAAGGAAACAACAAAACTTTGGAAAAATCCATCTTTTTTATACCGATCGCCTAGAAATAATGGCAACTGTTAACTATAGATCCTTTTTTTCTATCTAACCAAATCGTTATTTGATTGCTAGTATTGTTAGAACTCAGTATACTGTCATTTTCAGGCACATTAGTTTAATCAAAATGATATTACCGTAATTTAAACAAATAGTAATAGCCATAATCATACAATAATTAACTGGAACAAGAATTTTATCTGATAACGACGGTGCCGTGATTGTAGTAAATGTCCAGCATTGTTACAATAATAAGGGTAAAGTGAAAATAGTTGTGGGGGTTATTGCACACTGAAAGTATGCAAGTTAATGTTTGTTGTTGGTTGACACACTATTCAAATACATTCTAATTATAAATAAAATAGAAATCACTTTAAATAATATGGCTATTTTCCCGTAAAAGTTAAGAAATAATTCGGGAATAATTTAAAACAATTTTACGGAAAGCAATTTTTCGGCTTTTATAATATTTGCTGGGATTCTCTGTAGCTAACAATGCTCGTGACATTCTTCATTAAGGAATTGGCTGCTTATGTTATTGTAAAATATGACAAATCTACGATTTGCAACATCTTTCTTTTGTCTCCTAAGATATCCTAAAAGAATGTTGTTGACATTTCTGTCTTTGTGGCTTTTACAATTGTCAGAAACCCCCACAAACAAGGGCGAGATTAGCACGAGAGCTGTGAGGACATTCGCATGAAACATTACAAAAACATAACCCATTTTGTTTGGACTTTTTGTATGCACTGCTGATTTTGGAACTAAAAAGACTCACATTACCTGATAATAGTTTCGGCTTGGAGCAACAAAATATATTATTTTATTGGTTTTTCAGTTTCATACTTTTAAATTACTAGTACCCAAAAATGAATTGATTTTCTTGTACTTGATAACCTTTGGAAAAACAATGAGAAATTTTTTATAACCTGATCAAAAATCAAAAAGTTTGATTGCTGAAATAAAACTAAGGAAATACCATTAAGCGCTTGGACACCAACGAATTGATTTATTTTAAAATGCCTTTTCATGTCCTCTTTTGATGATACAAAAATTCCTGAGCGGTACTTGAGAGATGAAATAAAAAAGCATGTTACATAACTTTTTATACCATGGCCTTTTGTTTGTCAGGTTGCCGACGGAAAAATTGAATATGCGCATAATTTCATAAATCCGGAGATTCACTTATTGGCCGTCATTATAAAAAATCTAAATTTCATAAACTAACATATGACTGTTTTAAAGCATTTTCGTGAGTCATAAATTTCATGGAGCTTACTATTATGTAATTTCGTGTTCTCACAGTAGGTGGTGGAAATGCGACAAGGTAGGGCAAGAGAACAAACAGAAAAGATGAGATTAATCTCGGCGTGATTTCAAGGTGCAACTGTTTTCATTGTTTTACACCTTAAGTGGGCACACACTTTCTTCAACTTGCTACTGAATTTTTATTGAATACAAAAGTTTTGAACACTAATGCTACATAATAAACAGGATTAATGGTCAATTAATTCTTGGGTTGCAGCAGAGAAGGTAGATGCTCTTTCAATGAAAATATTAAATAACTGAACTCGGTGACTCACACGACTTTTGGTTCATATATGTAATGAATTTGTGGGCAAAACTGTTTTAAATTTCGAAAGCTCGGAACCTTTTCATCTGTTAATTATTTTGCTTTGAACCTTAAGCTTACTTCCTGTTTTTATATAAAACCTGTGAATGAAATTATCTAAATTATAAACCTTTTGTTCAAAACTTCTGGTCTTTAAATACGCCTGCTTGACGTAATATGCCTATAATATTAGCTTACTATTATTTAAATACGTATAAAATACTTTTGATTTCACATTTCAATTAGCTCACTTATACTTTTTGATGACGGAGGAACCATATGTGGTGGAACAATTCTATTTCCTGTGCTCATTAAGTTATACTGTCGTCATCGTAAATCAATTTCTCTAAAAAAATGCAAAGACACATGAACGCATTGAGAGATGACAGGTAAAACTCAATCGATTAAAAAGAGTTCAAAATTAGAAAAGCATAAACTATCTACAAAAGTAATCTGCGATGTCATGTAGTGTTTCATTCACATAACCACTTCCACTAGGTTTAACCTTTTCCCGACCAAGAAGGAGCAGACAGGTGTACTAGTGAATGTTGGCAAATGGCAAACATAAATAAATCTTCTAACGATGACCATGCTTGCTCTACATAATTCATTCGACTATTTCACACCATTTTTCGAAACTAGTTCACATCTAACATTTCATCGGTCTGTCCACCATCTCCCAAACAATAAATGAGTGAACATTTCATTTCCGTTTTCATAAATTCAGATTGACTGCTTGATATGAAACTAGTTTCCTACTTTGATAGGTTCGTTGACTGAATTTGACTTCATTCGTATTCCAACTCTAGCAAAAATTTAGAACAATTCTTCTCATGTGCCTGAGGACAACATTTTGGTACCAAAAGACCATATTTCATGCGTAATTGTAATCGTCATTTCATTAATTTTTTTAGTATATCGCATCAAAAAAGTTACCCAAAATGTCATTGACAGTAGTTTCCAGATTATGGTTACATCAGTAATATGTGGGCACTAGATTTTTCTCTCCAGTATTTGGTTAGTTCTACTTTCAAATTAGTTTTCATAACCCTGCTTTACAAGCATGATGTGGTCAACGTAATAAGTACAATGGATACAGAATGACATAAAAAAGTTTGCAAATGTGTCACTTTCCGCTAGTACAACTTTTGCGGAAACATTTCTCTCTGTAAATGTAATTGCAAAAATAGCTTATAGTGAATCCAAATGTATTATAGGTAGTTCTTGTTATGCATTACCAATATAGGATTGCTGGGCTGGGAATATGCGAAAATTAGTGTGATAAAGAACTGGTAGATAAAAATTAACATTCTTCATAAAATATTTTCATTATACTTCATTACAAAAGTTTTCCGAAAAGGATCGTTTCTCGAATGGCTGTCAGCAGTACTTTCATGATCGTCATCACTCAATCAATTTGCTGTGCCACACGCATTCAAGCAAAACATCCTCTCAAAGAACAAGCGCATGTAGTCAGTGTGTCGGTCCTCACTGTCGCTTCATTACTCCGCAGGCGGAGAGAAGATCACACATGAGTTTTTCACGAAACTCATAAATTTTCGAATCTATTCCAAAACATTTCGTCTGGCTCTTCTCTCGTTTTCCTTATCCGCCAAAGAAGCCGTTTACCAAAGCTGTCACTATTTTAATTTCCAATTTTATGGGTGGTGATGCTCTAGCTTGAAGGGAACAAATTTAATTGCTCTTAGGATTAGCTGATGACCGATATTATACTCAATAAGTTATGGTTTCATGGTTTACAAAAAATACGATAATATGAATCTGGCGGGGCGACATTATAACTTTCAGAATTCACAACGACCCATTAAAGGCCATGAACTCATCGTCACAAAAGTGTCGTTGAGAGATCTTTTCACCAAAGTATAATTTGGTAGTTTTAAGGTTATATCTTCCGAAACTGATTACTCTTGCAAATGTTGGAATACGAGGTAATTACGGAAAATTTGAATATTCAACAAAAACTGATCAAGTTTTTATTTAGAAGCTACTTTACGAAATAATAATGATAATTAGCAATTTTCTAATGCTCCCCGGAATATCCATAAAAACGCATGTATCATTAATCAAGTCATTTTACAAGACGATTATCAACATCTCAGAAATTATAACGAGTTCACATTTTATTGACACTAACCCATAAGCTCGTCATGAGAAAATTTTTGTGTATTTAATCCAGAATGAGCTACTTCACAATTTTAGAATCATTCATTCATTTTTTGGACGATTCATTTATTTTGCAAAGCAACATCGTCAACTCTGCATTCTACCCCATGACAATATTTGATCGCTCTTCATTCTGGAAGTTTTCCAGCAATTTGTCGACATCACCATACAGCAATCATCGGCACGGCACAGTAGACTATAATTTGATCATTGATGCTCACATAATTTCATTCCAGATTGCACTCTACTATCTCATGTTCTCGTCTGGTTTTAACGAGTGCATCGTTATTCCATTTTAAAGTATTTTCATAGGTGCACATATGCAACATACACTTAAATTATTGAAAATGCAGTTTCCTGTCTGCATCATTGCCATGATTCCTGTCATACTTCCAGCTGAAAAAGTCTGCAATCAAAACTTCATGCAAGTAGATGCCAAATTGCATAACAATTTATATTGAAGATCAGGCTCATCATGTAGTTCTTGTATGTTTTATATTCCTTTCTATATTAACCCACCAGTGCCTGTTTCCATTTTCCGAATCTAGAATGATGACCAGAAAGTATTTAAATATTTTACTTTGAACTTTATTCGCTTTGCAGTACTTATCACATTGTTTTCGCATCAATACTCTGTGCTAAATTGGGTGTAATGACTTTGACAACCAGCCCAATACCAAAAATATCCAAATATGATTATTTTAGCTATTTCAAATCTATTTTTACATCTTCTCATGAAACATTGGCTTGTTTACATATAAGTGAGATCATGACCCCAGATCCCAGATTGTGTATTAAACTATGTTTAGATTAGGAAAGCAGGTAAACTTTTAGGGTTAATTCTAAAGAAGAAAATATGAAAAATCTAACGCATAGACAGGAAGGAAATCATAATGAAATAGTACGCCGGCTCACGAAAATATCAAAATAAACTTGGTGCACATTTGGCGCTGCACACGAGAGATCACTAGATACGATTTACGATGTGTGGAATATTTTCCCTCAAGAGAAAGATAGGGGAAGAATTGTAGAATTTCGTGATACATTCACATTTCCTACTTGTAAGGGCAGACAATCAGGCATAGTCACAATAATCGTTTGGTATTCAAACTTGCTCTTTTTTGCTGACAAAAGTTTGGAGTTACGAGGGGTTTAACTCAGATTAGCAATGTCGAGGTTTTTTCGCACGCGAAAGGATGAATTTGTTGCATTGGGGAAAGTCATTAGATGAATGAAAGCTTGTGGTTCTGATGATGATTGATATGATGTGAAGTGGATTTTAACTTCCTAAAGGGTAAAAAAAGTCAAGGGGAAGCTACAAATACGCTAGGTTATTTGAAAGGACTGTGAAAGTTCTATAATAGCAACTTTTAGGTCAACTATGGCTAAGAATACTTGGAAGTAAAAAATCTTGTAAAGGTTGGATGACTAATAAAATAATCTGCATAATGTGAGTAATTTATAAATGATTAGGTGAATTAACCGTACCATTGACGAGATTGAAAGGATATTAATTCTGTTAGCTTTGAAGAGTTTTCACACTACTTGATCTACTTCACGTTTCAATAGCAAAATAGGCAGTGCTCTGGAGAATTTTTTTTAAACATTTTTTTTCTAATAGACTATTTACTACGATAAAAATGGTCTTAAAATAAGAACCCATGATTTTTGTGCATTGATTTGCCCCATGCTACGTATTATAGCTATATGAAAATTGAGTCCTCCTCTTTTTAAGGATTGAATCCCATAGAATTTCATTCAGAAAAGAAAAAATTACACGCCATCATTCCTTTTTTTATTACAGAGTGTTAGGACTTTCTACATTTTCCATCAGTTATAGCGTGTTACTTAATTTATTGCATACTTGCCGTTACAAAAATGATTCACCTAATTTTACCCAAAATATAAGTTTTAAGCATGTATGCCTAATATTATTTTACACAATCTACCATACCTCCTATTCTGATCAGCTTCCGTTCAGGTTCACTCAAACAAATTTGCACCACACCCTATACTAATCTAGACTGACATGTGTTTCAGATCTTAGATCCGATCATTATTATGATACATGTAAAATCGTTAGAGACCGGAAGAGCGACCAGCTGTGATATGATTCCAATCTTTAACATATTAATAACACACTTGGTTGAGGAAGAGTAGTTTTATAGTTTTAACGATGCTTGCTAACGGAATGCACTTTCCCATCCAGATAATATTGACTTAAATTTTCATTAACTTTCATTATTATAGAGAACGCGATAGGCGTGTAGATGATATGAAAGTTATAACCAAATTAACAGACATTGATCTAAAGTTTACCCGTATTTATGTAAAATATATCTATTAACGGTGGCAATGGTAATAGCAAGGTTAAGAGTAAAGTGAAAATTAGAATTTTGCAACTCGCCTTAAACTTGGTTTGTGTAACTATAGTAAACTTCATTATTATTGTTTATTGCGATACTCTAAAATATTTTTAGCTCGTTCATTAAACTATCATCATTTTAGGCAGCTACTTTTTCCTTCCTTTTCAGTACTTAAGACGATGAACTGATTGTGGATCTATTATTGGACATCATGATTTTGCACGCTTTTCTTCTTAAAGTTTCCACCTGTCCCTTGCTGACTGCTACTAACATTTCCCTTCATGCAATTCGTTGTGCTTGTCTGTGTGACACGTGACCAATCCAAGATTTGCAATGCCTTCCTTTCTCTCCCAAGAGATCTAAAAAGAAAGTGTCGTTGACATTTCCATCGTTCCCTATCGAACGAATAAAGCTCCGTCTAGGATGCCGGATACTCAAGGGCAAGATCAAAAAACAGGAGCGGTGATGAAATTCTCAAGAAGCATAACAAAACATGAGAACCTTTTTGTTTGCAATTTCTGTATCCACCGCAAAATCTTACGGATTGTTATACACACAGTTTTGTTCATATAATATTCATAAATTCACACATTTATGTTTTTTTAACAAAATGTCAAGTAGAAAAGCAAATATAAAAACCGGCCCCACAGCATTCTTCGCATGTTCCACCTCCTCATATTATTTCCCTAGTCTCTGGTGTCACTTTTATTGTTCAGGTTGGCATAATAGATGAACCACTTCTTCCTTTATGGCTTTCCTTTTTTCCACAAAAACCGATCATATTTGAAACTTAATAACTTCTGCATAGAAAATGCGATACTCGATACATTTCATGACGCCGACCACAGCAATCAAATATGTGGGAAAGGTGCAACATGAAGCGTCCAAAGCTGTCATATGCGTATGCATTTTAGTCCAGTAAAATTTATAGCTTTATTGCTTGTTCTTATTCATTACTTCCTCTGCATTATTAGCAGCAATATATTAAATAGCTTTAAAAACTGGCATCAACGAAATTCAAAGGAACCAAAATAATGTGCAAGAATAAATGTTTAGATTCCGTCCGACCAGAATACGATATCGTTATCGGCATCTCACCATACTTTGAACATCTTATGATTGTGGTCACCATTCAGTATTTTATAATCAGCTAGATTTCATTAGCTTTCATTAGAAAATGCTATTCCCAAAAATATTGACAGGTTGGCATGTCAAATCGATGTTTGTTGGATCGGCTTGTTTGTCTTAAGCGTTTAAGGTTTTGTCCTCAGTGCTTGAAAATAGGTTGGAAATCTCTAAGGTAAAAAATATTACACGTTTTTAACAAGTCGATATAAAGTATGATGCAAATGCGATATATTATTATAACTCTTTGTTTTAAAACTTTGCCGACGACAAATTATGAACGTGTGCGTTACCCCATAAATTCTCAAAAGCCAAACCCATTCTTTTTATTGTCCTTCATTATAGAAAGTATGCACCTTGACAGTTTGTTTTAAAAAGTATTTCGTGAGTCGTAAATTTTGTTGAGTTTATTACATATTTTGGATGTTAGAAGAGTCGGCGTGAGAAATGAGACGTGGTGAAGAAAAAGCAGAAGAGCAAACAAAAAGGTGAGATGAATCCCAACGGGATTTCAACCTACTACTGTGTTCATTGGTTTAAAAATTAAAGGGTTACAGTGCATGCTTCCGCTGGAAGTACAGAAGCTTATTGACTACTCGCCTTTAGATCCCCACAGTAAATTTATAGTTAATTAATTCTTTGCACTCTGAGGAGAAGGTGAGGCATGATAATTGGGGAAATTATATAATATTCAATTTGAGCACCGTCCTGCTAAGCAGATTTGCTACCGGTTATTACAAATGAATGCGTGTGGTTAAAATTTCTTAAGATCAGTTTCAGATGCACTAATGGTGATTGAGATTGTTGTAAGACGGGGCTATATGCAATATTGCATGCAATTAAAAGGCTTGCGAGGCATGCAAAAATCTGTATTTAATCAATGAACAACTTTGATTATAAAATATAGATTATACGTTGTAAAAATATTTTTACTTCAAGTTTCAATTCCGACACTTTGTTGATTCAAAAACAACAAATTATTAAGTCCAGAACCGGAACCGGATTTTCAAGAAAAGCAATGTAGTTTTGTTTGTTTTCATTTTCATAATTGCTTGGGTTAATGGCAGAGGGCAATTACACAGGTAAGTTCTTAATTGACTGCCTCATACTTCTGAGCCATACTAGGAAAAATGGGTAGCATTTAGACAATAAAAATTTTAATTGAGAGATAAATTAAATTGAGTCTAAGTCAGTATTCAAATAACAATAATAAATTCTGTTATCATTCTTCGTGCTAATGTGATTTGGAGTTGAGGACCTGCCTTTCTTCAAATCACTGTCGACAATAAGTTGTTTAACCTTTTATGTATTTATTTTTATTGCAATTTTCTGTGCATTTTTATTTGATTTACCGGTTGAGTTTCAAGTTTCAGTTCTCCCATGCAGCTTGCAATTATCGTAAGATGTCAACAACTTTGCCAACAAATCCCTCCACTCTGGTTTTGAAATATTCATATCGATAAATTTGTCTTTATAGTCGTGCAACACATTTTTGCTTGCATTTGTCGGAATCGAAGAAGTGCAAGATGACGGAGGAGTTTACTTTCCTAGCATGCTTTGTCATATAACCTTTTAACATAAATTGAAAGCAGACTGTTTAATACTGACTGATGAAGAAAATCACAAAAACTAATATTTGCATACCAGTTGAAGCAATGAGATGAGAACATATGAGACGAAAACAAATGCAAAAATATAGATTCTTACTTTAAGATTTGCGCAAAATAAATTAATAAACCGTTTGAACCGAAGAGATATTTTTCAGTTTAAATCAAATGAAGTTTAAATGAAAATACATAAGTAAAGAAAATAATGAAGAGAAAATTTGGAAGGAATAAAAAGTTTACTCAAGTTATTTTTTAAACTATTTTTTCAGCTAAATGTACCAGCAAATTTAATATGTGTAAATCAATATAAACGTATTATGAAGTCAAATTTTATATCTAAAAATATTCATAATAGATTAAATGAACCCTAATCAATTATAAACCGGAAGATTCATACTAACTGTTGTAACAAATATCGCGGCAGTATATAATGCAAATACACATACATTCAATCCACTTTACTACGTCGTCCTGCAGTCGCCATCCATCATTTTCAACTCGATAAATATAACAAGTAGCTCATAATGATTCATGTGCTGTACTGGAACTATGTACACCCAACCATTTCACTAAAGCGCAATGTTTGTTGAAACGGAACCAACATACGCGTTCACGAAGGAAAAAACAGGAAGGAATTAGGATGCTAATAACAGAAAAAAACTAAATGGCGAAGAAAATTTATGAGGTAAAATGAAATACTGCTATCATCATCCCCATTACACTTTCATTTTTCATTGCAGTGAATATACAAGTGAAGCAAAAGTCTTTGCAAGTTCAATGTTCGCATAAAAATAATATGACTATGTCCTCATGACTTGGAAATGAGGGAATGCGTATGAATGAAATGCCTAAATCGTGTAAAAACTGAGGCTACTGAGGATGTGGCTTCCTGAAAAAGCAGAAAATACAGGACTTGCAAATATAGAGAAAAGCAGAGTAAAAACTTTTTCTGGAGAATATTTCGTAGTTCTATTTTTTCAGGGATACAACACTTCAGAATCTTCACGCGTCTGGTTGCGTGCAAAATCAGATCATGTAATCAACTTTCCTCGGATTCAGAAATTGTTTTGCAAATTAGTTATATGAAAAATACGCAAAAGTTTTGTCAAAGTTTCACCACAAGACTGACTAAACCAATTTCAGTGCGTAATGCTCGTGTATGCACACGTGATATTTTATGCCGATATTTGAATGCCGAAAACGATATTTTTCCTACGTCTTTTTTGTAATATCCCTTTTCTATCGTATCCTAGCTAAAAGTAATCTAAAATATCTAATTTCCTCTTGCTGATGTACCGGCAACTAACAATAAGCTTAAAAGGTTTAGATAATTAAAGGCAGAAAACCTGAAGGCTTTAATGCATTCTTGCAAGGAAGGTTGAGATAAGAGCTATCCGATTTTGTACTGGTTAAATTACAAAAGTTTCTTTCAACAAATGGAACTGAGACCAAGTATAAGAGTAAACTCTCAACAAAACTAAGTGAAAGTTTTAAGAATTTCTGCATTTGCAGGGATATCCATGTTACCTGATCTAAATTACATGTTAATATCTAGAGTAAAAGATCTTTCGTAAAAGTTTTCGCATTTTACCTTTTTACCATTGTCCCTTATTAGCTGTTGAAATAATAGCTTGGATTGCATCGCTTATACTTGTGTATTTACAGTGCCTTTCTGCGGTGAAGCGACTAGTTACTGTAAGGAGAACAATCTTGTCCATACAGTAACATGAAATTAATTTGGAAGTAGCATAAGGCGACAAATCTTTGATCTTTTCAGTCCCCATTGGAGTAGTAAT
>JAQIXX010007191.1:0-11178 GCA_034700605.1 Willowsia nigromaculata | reverse complement strand
CTCAAAAACCGAAAGAAAGATTGATATTTAATGTAACATTCTAAAATGATCGGCTGCTTTTTGCATTAGGCAAAAGTTGAATTATGATAAGAAATAGTTATGAAAAATACACATACACTAGCAACTAGCACTTAAACTAAAACAACTAGCCTAGCATCCCTGTATTTTTCTAAAGCAAAAGATTGCATTAATTTTTAAATAGTGATGTTTTCTTTGCCAACCTTATACTAGTATCTTTCAAGCACGTATCACTCATACAACAGAAATAAAAACATGCAAAAACACCCACACTAAATCCACCAGACCACTGGACAGGATTCAACCTTTTGCTCTACAAGTTATTAAATTTTCCATATTTCCATACGTTTAAAATGGCTTCCTGTGTTAAACTTAATTTACTTTTGCTGTCATTTCTTGTGAAAAAGCTAACAGAAAATTGGCCAAAGTTTGACTTATAAAATGAAGCCACCCTCTTTGACCAAAAATGTCTATAAATCCCTAGAAACAAATCAAGCTTGAACAAAATATTTTGGGTCTCTAAAGCTGCTTATTAAAGTTCCCAAAATGTTTATTGGTTGGTTCATATAGTATAAATATTTCAAAGTTAAGAGTTTTCATTATGTTTGATTGTCAAATGTTAGTTGTGGACATTATAGTCAGATTTCCAAACTTAATTTAAATAAATTATTTATGTTCCACTCCTACTTTAGGTTATGTGTTTATACTCATCAATGGTCTGAATCAATAACCTATGTATGTGCTTCTATTGTATTGATTAATGAATTTAAAAAAAACATAAAAAAGCACATAATTCAGTGATTCAATTTCTGATTTCGCTTTAGATTAGGTAAGACCATTCCGTTGATAGCTCTTAAAATTTGAAAGCTGTGAACTTGAAGCAAAAACGTTTAAAGTGGCAAAGCGAAATATATTTAAGGAACGGATTCAGAACACATTTTTTAATATGGGTTGGGTTACATCCTTGCATGTAATGTTTTAAATAAAAGAAATAATTTTTTTCAGGATTGTATTTAGAACTTCACACTTAAATAGTGTGCTCTGGCATAAGCAGTATAAGTACTAAAAGGCTAATAGAACCTTTACAATTACCACTTCGTGCTCTGACTTCTGTTATTAAAGTCGTTAAATTTAAATCTGTTTGGTGCTATATCCTATTTAAGGACTCCAACGTTTCAGGTGTAGCTGGTAAACCAAAACACTGCTAAACTAAACGTTCAAAGGTACCCATTTTATTTTTGAGAAAGACAAGACTTTCCTGCATTTAAATATTCAAATATTCTTTAACCGAGCTCATTTAAGACAGAAAGTATTTTTCACACATTAAAGTTATTTAAATTTAGAGCTTATACTTTTTCGAGTTTAGACTAAACATTTAAAGCATTTAGTATTTTGCTTCCCACTTCATTGATAAAATCTGCGATAATATGGGTGATGCCTGATATTTCAGCCGATACTTTGCTTGATGAAGTAAAACATTTTTGTATATGAGGCTAAAAAGCGAAAGAATAATTTATACGCATTCCAGCAGTCTATTGTAAAATGATCGGTAATATTTTTTGTAAGGGATTAAAGTAGGTGAGCTTATTTCAATAAGTCAGTAGGCAGTTCACCAAAGTGAAATATTGAATTTTTAAATAGTGATATCTTTACCCAACCTTATATGAGTACATATCAGTCATATATTATAAACATAATTAACTTCAACTAAACAGTTTGGTTCTCCAAATCTGGAATCTGTTCAAATACTGGTAGAATCATATTGTATTATCAACACAACAAAAATGACAAATTCTGCAACAAAATATCTAAAATACGTACTCAGATACTACAATACAGTGAGCTGTTCTCCAATTGAACATACAGTTAAAGATGGTGTGTACAAGTGGAAAACCAAAAATCCAAAGATATTACACTGGGCCCTTTACGCTTTTGTTAGGGTCTTGCAAATGGTAAATGTGTTACATATTGAAAATCTCATCATCCAATCTACTATTTCGGCAAGGACTAATGGACATTCACAAGACACGTTTGCTCTATTTGGAATGATACTATGGCTTGGTAGCTTAGCTGCAATACCAGTACAAGATTGTCTACTTTTCAGTTGTGCTTTCAAAGCTTGCACCAATAGATTGGAAAGACTCACAGAAGAAGTGTTGGAAGATGTATCAATTGATCATTTATTTGTAACTAGAATAAAGCAAAAGCTGTCAAGCAAAATACGAAAAATGTGGATTCACAACTCAGCGATAGATTACATGCTATTTCTGAATTGTGCTGACAGTGTGATTGGAAACTTTGATGCAGACTTTACGTATCTTCATACAGCATTGCCATGGAAAACGTCCTCAATTGTTTGCGGGATATACCGGATTGGATTTTCATTCAATGCTTTTACAGTGGGCTGGGCATGGAGTTTTCTTTTGGTGTACCCAGGAGCCTTGTCATATAATATGGTAACAATATTGGAAGGTATGGAAGCTAAGTTGAAGAGGACCAATACAACTGTTGAGGTGGAAAAAGCTTTGAAGAAATACCGCTACATTGAATATTTGGTGAAAGATGGATTTCGAAATATACTAGGACCGCTATTGTTTATATTACTAACCATCCTCGGGTTTCAGCAATTCTCGCAGTCATTCTTTATATTTCGGTCAATTAAATTGGGTGCTCCATCGGTAGAGTATGAAATTTTCTTGTGGGATCTTCTGGTAAACAAAAGTTTTCAAGTCTACCTTATTATACTGGTCCTAACCTTATTGAAATTATCATTTGATGTGATTTTATTTTTCAGCTAGGAATGACGAGGCTTCTGCATGCTTACTACGCCATGTCAAGGCTGCACCATGCAAGTTTACGATTTCTCAGGACTCTGCGGGAAGTCGTACAACGGATATCCATGCAGTCTGAGTCAAACTGGACTTGCAAAGTATTGAAAAGGGAGCTAATATTGGCAAAACCAGTTTCCATGAATATAGGGCCCTGTATGTGTAATCGGAATCTACCTATGTCGGGAATGAATTTATATTTGGACATCGTTGTTACTGCTGCTTTATGGCCATGATTTATTACTTTGATTACAGTTTGGGTACCCAAGTCAAGTGCTTGGTCTGGATTGTCAAAACCCAAACAATATGGGCTGTGTAGTTAACTATATTGTGTATAAAATAATAATTAAAATAATCGTGATCCAAATAAACATATTTAAATGCACCTGTGTAAATATCTTCTCTATTGTAGAAATTAATGTATAAATAAAGCTTATTGATCTTTGATCTAAAATATGGCTTTTTTGTTTGGAGGCGCCTCGGCATTTATTTGAAACATCAGATTGAATTAAATTTTAAATAAAGGCAAATTTGCCCTACTTTATATGAGCATATATCACGTAAGCACATAT
Organism: Willowsia nigromaculata; assembly: GCA_034700605.1. Taxonomy (NCBI): domain Eukaryota; kingdom Metazoa; phylum Arthropoda; class Collembola; order Entomobryomorpha; family Entomobryidae; genus Willowsia; species Willowsia nigromaculata. The sequence goes on along the minus strand of JAQIXX010007191.1, from coordinate 7,760 downwards.
GAGTCGTACGCTAAAGACAAAAACAACCGGAATACTAGGCAAAAAAACTCGTGGATACCACGTGCTTTAAAATTACTTAAATTTTCTATGCTTTCACATATTTTCTAAAGATTTCCTTAATATTAATTTCTTTTGCTGACATTGCTCTTGACAAAAGCTACGGAAAGTTGCCGAAAACTTAGCGAAATAAATTCATATAATTTAACCACTAGTGTTTATATACATTAAAAACTAATCGCCGTAAAACATTTTACTCCCCCAAAGTTGTTTATTAACTTTCTCTAGAATTATATTGGTAGAATCAGTTTGTAGCAGCAATAAAACATAAATGACAGCAAGTTTCGCACATAAACACTAATTATTTCGTATTCAGAAACCACAATACACTGGGTTTTTCTCCAGTTGAAGATACAGTTAAAATTAAGTTTGCCAGTGGAAAACTAAATATCCAAAGCTACTACAGTGAGATTTCGTTAGGGTCAATAAGATTTTTAATGTACTTCAATTTCTAAATGCCATCAAGCGTTCTACTATTTCGGCAAGGACCGATGGCCAACCACAGGACACATTTGTTCTATTTGTAATGCTAACTTGGCTGGGATTCTTAGTTACAGTACCAGTACAAGATTGCATATTTTTTGGTCGTCTTTCATAGCTTCAAGAACTGGCTAAACAACGCGAGTTACATGAGAAGATTTTTCTGTAGAGATAGAAGACAGATTCCAGTGAGTTTATGTGCATATTAAATTTTCAGTATTTGAACTAAATGTAATAATAATTAGCATAGTTATGAATCTAGCTATGCATAGATAAGTGCTTTTAAACCTAGCAAAATATGTATGTATTACCTTTTCAGTTGAAATTATCTGATCACATTATATATTTTGATTGGGAAAAAGTTTCTTGCCCGCTAAACTAAAAAGAATTCCTTCTCGTATAGATTATGTTCCCCTTAATCGTCATTTTTAGGTGGAAGGAATCCACGGTAACTTACCACCTAAAAATAGGTCATTTCCTCCTAACAGAAGGAACCTTCCACCTAAAAACTCAGACTTTTTCTTAGTGCCAGTCAAGATTCAAATTCAATATGCCTAAAAATATGAAAACATGCTTAATCATACACGAAATAGATGCTTCGAATGTGCTGGTATGCAAATGTAAAGAGTAAACACATAATATGGTCATTATTTATAACATACATTGGCAGCTTTCATTTACTAGTTATTTTGTTTCTAGCTATTCTTTTAGGTATCTAGATAGCTTTGTAATATTTTGTATACTTTTTAGAATGAAAAAAAAGTAAATACAAGGTTTGATAATAAAACATCAATTATTGCCTACTTACTGTTGCTCCTCTTAATACTTGAATACTTTCCAGCCAACGCTCCAGCTGATTTTTTCCTTCATCGCAACCACACCGACCAATCATAAAGCAGGATTTTTGCTAATGTAAACAAAAAATCACATGTATCGCTGGCGGCGGGATATTTAGGTATTCAAGGGACCAACAGTAACGACGACAATTGTTTTTGGTCTCCGCAAGCTTTTTTCCATGCACAGAAGCCCTACCTTTGAATTAATGTAACTTCTATAAACTTTTATGGTCTTCCACTTTGTGTCCGCCGTGATTATGGTTAATGGAAGAATTAAGCTTCAGCATAACTAAGCTTATTTAAGCTTCCACTGAAAATATCACATAGTGAATGAAAAAATTGCAGTTTTGTAAAAGCCATAATAATTTTCTCAATAAAATACAATAAAGCAATAAGCTGAAACTGATTTAACCAAAAAAATTAGACTTATGAATTAATGGTAACTATATTTGTTCGAATTCAAATAAGGCATTGTTCTATTAGGAGTCATTGAGCTTAAGACCCATGTTATGCTTGCATATTGGTAGATAAAACGTTGTGGTAAATTGTAATGTAAAGTTCAAATTTCAGAATACCTACCCTGTAATATATTGAATTACATTCTGTTTTAAAGTCATATTACTTTTTTTGCTAGGCTAGAATAGAAGTAGTAGCAGTAGTAGTAGTGGCTAAGTTGAAGTGAAGTGAAGTGGAGAGGAAGATTTTGAAAAGGAAGTTAATATTAGCGAAACCAGTTTTCATGAGTATAGGGCCTTGTGTGTGTTATCGGGATCTACCAATGTCGGGAATGAATTTATATTTGGATTGGATATTGTTGTTACTGCTGCTCTATGGCCATGAAATGGACTCCTTTTATTACTTTGACCAAAGTTTCGATAACAAAATCAAAAGTTTGTCTGGACTTGTAAAAGTTTAAATCGTCGTGGGCTGTGGGAATAACTTTATTGATTATTAAGATATTGAAAGCAAAATAGAAATGATCTAAACACATTTTAGCTTCAAATTAATATTCCTAAATTATGATGACTGCATGCAGTCTCATAGGTAGCTATGATCTTTAATTTTTTTAATTAGGTAGTAATCATAGTGTTAATTGTGTATTTAAGGAGTTGCCCTGATATTTAGTGGATATATGAAAGATCACGAAACTTTTATTTCCTATTGATTTGTGCAGAATATCGTAGATGAAAAAAATGCCTTCAAAAACGTTTATATTTTGCACTCGATGCGTGCAATTTTTCAATTAACTTTATTAAATTACTGCTTAATTATTTATCTAATGAACATTTTACTTTAACTCGAATGTAGAATACCAATATTACATATATTATGAGTGTTACGTGCATAAGTTGTCGAAAGGATATAATTTAAGGAGTAAAAATCCACACTTTACACATTTTTTTATTTGTGTGGTAGTTAGTTTATGAAACAGTATATATTCTAAGCTAAATTTACAGGTTTAAGGAAAAGACAACAAGTTTATTTTATGATTTTCACATTAACATTATTTTTAGGCAAAGGTTTTACTGAGCTGCCAAGATGCATTTATCATTTAGGAGCATACTATTTCTAATAATTACTTTTTAGCTTAAAAGTATTGTAACAAAAAAAGTTAAATAGAAAATAAAATTGTTATATGTCAGTCTTGAAAAGGTCATACGAAGCAAAATATTGTAAATTTAACTAATATTTATGACCACGTTGTAATGTTGATAACTGAATTCAATCGTTTAAGTTAAACTAATAGTAAATACGGATATTTTTTAAAATTAAGTTTCTTGCATTATAGTTCAATGTCCATTTTAGCCAGGAATCTCTGTTGTTTGGAAATAGAACCATGCCTATTTTCAAAGAAACATTGATCATTGCATTTTTTACAGAAATAACTCTGATGGGTATCTACTTGACTAAAATATCACAATATAACTGAATGCCCGAAATATACTTATGATACTTTCGTTTTCGTGACATGAAATATTTCTATACGATAGGGGAAATGAGAATGCTACTTGTATTTACATACCCACAAAAAACTGGCCTTGAGTTTTCGTTTATATCACTATCACCATACCGGAATATTCATTCACAAGTTTATACTTTAAGCCATACTAAAGCTGGCTAGACATTCTTGTTACAATATTATTTATGCTAGATAAAAACGCATCAGTCATCACATAAGTTTTTATGTTACGTAAGATTCAATTCCCATCGCCTCAAGCATTTCAAGTGTTATATTCGCTATCATGATTTTGTGCATTAGATAATTATGCGGTTAGCAGTGACGTGCTCCATTCTTTTTATCAGCTTTTATCATTATCACCTTCTTCGTACACATCACGAGGAAACAAAAATCCAATTCATTCCCCAGCTCTCAAGTTAACGGAGAGTTTTTCACCCGATTTCCCAGCACTTCATTAGAATTTAATGCTTTTAATATGAAGCTCATTTTATTTTCCCTTTTTCTCTCCACATATCTCTCATTTCATGGAGGGCATGTCAAAGCCGGTAAAATATTGGTGCTATCCTTCTTTGCCACCAAAAGTCACAAGCTTACCTACATGCCGGTGCTGGAGGAACTTGCCAAACGTGGCCATAACATTACCATGCTCACTCCAATAAAACCACTTTCCTCCAAGCCACTTCCAAACATCAAGGAAATTCTCGTAAATGACTGGGAGCAAATTGAAAAGGAGGTAATGGGCGGGTTTGACCCTTACTAGAGGAAAAAGTTGGGTAAAGACACCAATCCTTTTTCAATGTCCCACATATTTGTGGACCTCTGCAGGAAGTCCTTTGACCATCCTGAAGTTCAACGAATAATACAACAAAGGGAGGAATTCGACATGATATTCTTTAATCCCATGTTCAACGAATGTGCGCTTGGAATTATACATCTTTTGAAGGCACCAGTGGTCCTCTGGTGTCCTATTGGGGTAACCAGTTTCTTCGCTTCATTTGTTGGGGGACATTTTCCTCCAGCGTTTCATCCAAACATGTTCTTAGGGTACCCCAAAGAAATGTCGTTTTTCCAGAGATTTGTCAACTTTGGGTTTAATGTCATGTTCGAGATCATGGTTCGTGTGAAACATGAGCCAAATATGGTGCAAGTTTATAGGGAGAAGCTAGGCGACCCAAATCTGCCCTCATCCAGGGATATCCTCACAGAACAAGCGGCATTGGTTCTAAGCAACGGGCATTTCAGCCTCCATCGACCAAGGCCCTTCTATCCGGATATTGTGGATGTTGGAGGGATCCATTCAAGGCCCGCAAAACCATTGCCAAAAGATTTGGAGGAGTTCATTCAGAGGGGTGGAGACAATGGATTCATCTACTTCAGCTTAGGATCTGCTCTGAAGGGAAGTGACATGCCGGAGGAGAAGAGGAAAGCATTTCTCAAGGTCTTCTCCAAGTTGAAGCAACAGGTCCTTTGGAAATGGGAAACGGAGGATATGGAAGGAGAGGAACTTCCAAAGAATGTAAAGTTGAGCAAGTGGTTACCTCAGCAGGATTTATTGGGGCATCCCAAAATTCGCATGTTTATTACTCATTGTGGAGGTGGGAGTACAGAGGAGGCGATTTACCATGGGTCTCCACTACTGGGGATTCCTATGTTTGGTAAGATTTCCAAAAACCTAATAGATATACCTGGAGCAATTGTTAATAATGATCAAAATATATTTAGGTGATCAACCCCAAAATGCAAAGCTGGCAAAGGACCACGGAATAATTGTGGAAATGAACTGGAATGATATCACGGAAGAATCCCTCATGCAATCCATTCAGGAAATATTGACTAATCCCAGGTATGATGAAAACGTAAAGAAACTTTCTGTCATCTACAAGGATCAACCAGATCATCCTTTGGACAGGGCCGTGTACTGGATTGAGTACGTCATGAGACATAAAGGTAATCTTGAAACTAAATCAGTAGTAGTATTTTTCTTTATACAGTTATCCTGTACTTATCTTTTATGATTTATTTACACAACCGAATTAATATGAAATATGTCTGACTCTAAATTTGACAGGTGCTCCACAACTGCGTTCGGCGGGTCGAAAGCTAAACCTTTTCTCTTACCATTCATATGACGTGATTTTAACTTATCTTGGGTTAACACTTTTCACAATGTTTTTACTTTATAAATCTATAAAATTTGTTATCTTAAAGCTTATGCGTTGGTTGAGAGGAAATGATGTTGATACCAAAAAGACTAAGCATGAGTAGTTATGTAATGCAGTGATCTAGCCATGCAATGCTAAATATTTTTTTCAATAAAACTCTTTCAAAACTCTCTACCGCATAAAAATGGTTTTGTCGGGATGACGCTTTCGATAAGGACGGATTTCATTACAAGCGTTTTATAATAATGTTACACAAGCAGTTACTGGTATTCATACCCTGGCCTGATTTTTTGTTAAGCACAAAAAATATTACTATCTCTTTCAACATTGATTGGTGAGAGGTTGACTTGATAAGTTTATCAATGCATGGGCTATTGGAAATTAATCTCATGTTATGATACCAGCAAGATTTATAATGAATTCAATCAATCACATGAGGAATCATGCTCTCATATGATCCGGTTTTCTTTAACATGCTTAAATACAATCAAGCATGTTTTCAGTATTCAATGTGGTCTCATAGTCAGTATTGAAAATATTTATTTGGAAGAGGAAATCATATCATAGTATTTTCAAGATTTAAATTTCGCACAATGAAGCAAATATTAGTTGCAGCACTTGTGTCACTATCCTTTCTTTCAAATTATGTCGATGGGGCAAATATCCTTTTCTTCATAGGGCAGGGCTCTTACAGCCATCGCGTTCCCATCCAACCTTTGATGGACGCTTTGGCTGACAAAGGACATAATGTCACCATGTTATCCAGCTTTCCACCAAAAAATCCAAACCCTAAAATTAGAGAATTCCATCCCCCAAAATTGCTGAAATGGCAGGAGGAATCACATGAAGAATTTGATGCATTCAAGTTTCGTCAGGATTCTCAAGTAATTTACTCCTGGTTTCTGCTCCCATCATTTGGAATCGAGGCTTGTGAAAATCTATACACTGACCATGTCTTCATCAATTGGTTGGCTGACCCGTCGACAAAATTTGATGTTGTTGTTATGGACTCCTTGTTAAACGAGTGTGCTTACGGCATTGCGTATTACTTGAAGGCGAAAATAGTGGCATTCAACACTGGACAAATGTATCCATGGCAGCTGGAGTCCCACTATGGGATTCCAGATGAATCCTCATCAATTCCTGAAGGAATGCTGCATATGCCGATAAAAATGAATTTGTTCCAGAGGGCAGCAACTGCACTGGTTCCAATAGTTTGGAAAGTGTGTAGAGAATTCTTTCTATTTCCTAGGTTGGAGGAAATCACCAAAAAAGGATTGGCGCTGGATGAGATGCCCAGTTTTAAAGAAATTGAAGCCAATACTAGTCTCGCTCTAGTGAATAATTATTGGGCGCAGGAATTACCGAGATCACTGCCTCCAAATGTTATCCCTGTTGGAGGGATTGCCATGAAAGCTGCAGGGAGTCAACCTTTGCCTCAAAACATTGAAGATTTTATTCAGAAAGGAGCAGAGGGCTTCATTTATGTCAGCTTTGGAACTGTCGCTGAGTTCACAAAATTCTCCCCAGAGGTGAGGCAAGCTTTTATTGGAATGATTCAAAATTTTCCGAATATTCAGTTCATTTGGAAGTCGACGCATCCAATCAAGGAACAACTTCCAGTGAACGTGATGGTGGAAAAGTGGCTGCCACAAGCAGACATTTTGAGTAAGTGGATATAGCATTTTATGTAATTATTTCAAACAATTAATTTAAAAAAATAATCTTATAGCTCATCCGAAAATCCGATTGTTTATCACACACGGAGGTCTTGGAGGAATCTACGAGGCAATTTATAGTAAAGTCCCGATGATTTGTTTCCCCGTTTTTGCGGAGCAAGAGTACAATGCGGACTTGATGGAACATAAAGGTTACGGTATTAAGCTAGAGTTGACGACACTGACGGAGGCAGAGATTACCACGGCGGTTCGAAAAATGCTAAATGATCCCAGGTACCTAATGTTTTTTGGGGAGCGCCATTTTTTACACTACTCAATCATTATTAGTTATTTTCATGCGTATTTTTTCGGAATTTTTGTTCAGTTACAAACGCCAGGTTGAGAAGGTCGCCTTGTTGCTCAATGATCGGCCCATTGGTCCTCTGGAGTCTGCCGTTTGGTGGGTGGAGTTCATCCTGCGTCATGATAACCTCAATGAATTCATTAGACCATTGAGTGTCACCCAGTCGTGGTGGGTGAGACGCCAACTTGATGCGTGGGCTCTAATATTTTTAGTTACTGCTCTAGTCATTACTGTAATATATTT
>JAQIXX010007190.1:0-11179 GCA_034700605.1 Willowsia nigromaculata | reverse complement strand
ATGAGGTGTCAAATTCAAGTCATGAACCAAAATCTTAAAATGTCAAGCTAAAAAAAACTTCCTTGCTTCAGAAGGGACTATTTTCACACAAAAGTCACGCGTTACACGTTATCTATCAAAAATTACATGGCATGAATCAAAAGCTATAAGTGAAGATATACTCGTAGTTTGATTTATTGTCAGCAATTATCTCTGTGAATGTAAAAAAGCTTTAGACTTTAAACTTTAGACAATTTTAAAGAAAACACTAATCAGCTTTTATTACGAGTGTTTGGACATCTTATCTATTTTTATGTACGTTCATTTTCACATTTGCGAATATTGGGTTGTCACCCCTTTTGTTTTTTAGGAGATTCATGATGAAGACGTTGCTTTTGTGTGGATACTTGGGTGGATTAAGTTTTGCACTTCTTTTTTATTGATACTTATTTTGATACGGCCACTTTTAGTCGAAAGTGTGAAACGTAAGATGCGATAATTCTGACGGGGAGATGGATAAGAAGACTCAAAAAAATTTGGCTCTATCGTTTTTTGCGAATTTGGTAAATGCGAAAATGCTTTTTACGAAGAAAAGTTAGATTTGCCAAAATTGCTACATTTTTCATGGAATGTTAACATCAAAGTTCGCACTTTTTTGGCTGCTAAGTGTACATTACTTTATGAAAAGTGGAATGCACGATGATTTACACGCGTTGCGCAAGCGAACAAAAACCCATCAAGAAGCATTCCTGACAGTTACGATCCCAAAAACATGGAAAACGTGTTTATTCCACTCAATTCGATACTCTTCCGTGAGTAATTTAATGTCAGATCGAAAATTGTAGGGTTTCATGTTTCGAAATGGTAATAGCTACTTGTAAGTGGTCGTGGACTACCCGCATCTCTCTGGGTTCCCCTCCTTAAAATTTCGTACAAAGTCGTGCGTTTATCTTTGAGACTATTCTTAATGGGATTTCCAAGAAAAGTAATACTTTATCTGGATAAAAGTGGATGGAGATTGAAGGGCACGAAATGTGTCACTCCAAAATCTTGATACACTTTCAGCTTTCTGCTTCGTCATCCCTATTTTTAAGACTACCTGATCGTGTACGATTTATGATTCGCGAAAAGAAATCCAGTATTTTTTATCATTACGTTTGTTACCGACTAGCACGAAGGACATGAAATGAGGGGGAAATCAAAAGTGGTGAGATTATTTTTATTATTGAAAGAATTTTACTCTGTGTGGATTTATTCGTATCATTTAAGAAATGGTAACGAATTTTCGAGTGACGACTGCTGGGCATATAATAGCACGTTCGATGTTTTTTTACAAACCCGAAGGCCAAAAATCAAAGACATTTGGACAAATTATCTTTAAAATGTACTCAGAGGAATACTGAGAAAATGTAACTTAAGACCGTATTTCTTGCCACTGATAAAAGTTTAAAGACAGGATGACGTGATCTGTCGTTATCATCGTTAATATTTTTTGCTTGCGATTTTATTTTTCGAGAATCATGACATAATAGTTGAACTATCAGGCATACAGAAAGGGAAATGACGCGGTCTATTGAGCATTTTGAAGCGCAAGAAGAAGAGAAGATTATCGTTTTTATTAAGAAATTCTTTTCAATTTTTAGAGTTGACCATTATTGAGGGTGCAATGGGATTAACATTAACAGAAGCATTAAGTCACATCAAATAGAAACTATTATGTATGCTTATTACATATTATGCTCCACTACATAAGTTAATTCCCCCCTTTCAAAATTAAATCCAGAGTAGCCACCAACAAAAAAAAACGCTAAGAGGATAACCTTTACGTAACGACTTCTGTTCTTAACATGCCAATCCGACATGGTTAGAGATGTAATCAGTACACAAGACCTATTAAAAAATTAATGTCACAATTCGCAATGCTCTATTGTCATCAAAAAGTTACGAATTTAATTCGTCTCTCTCAAGTCTCAAGTCTCAACTGTGAAATATGAGCGTACAAAAATACTGACTTCTTGACATCCCAATGGCGCTCCTGACATTCCAACCTGAAAACGAGGAGCAAATCCCAACCTTTGTGGGTTTTCTTGTGTAATTTAACTTTAACATTCGGAATCACAAGATTGAGTTATTTTCGTCATTTTATGTGACAGGGATTTTATTTTGAGTAAGGTAAAAAACATTGGAGGGGAATGCTGTAACGATGCATCTTTATGATGTAATGATTTTTTAAACCTTGACAGTCGTGTTATTCAAGTGCATTGTTTGTGGCAGATGAGTTTGAGATGTTGAAATATTTTGATGGTGATGGGTTAGTGAATGCTTATTTTTGAGATGCATTTTTTTAACTCGTAAACTTGAATTACATTTGATTTAAATAAAACGCATAAAAATGTTTATGCACCGTCTCGTTTCATTTGCGCTAATAAATTTGATTTCTGGTTTGCTTTCAATTTTCATTTGCATTGACTCTGCATCCAAAAAACAAAGAGTGACGTAACCGAAATCAAAATATAACATGAGAGCAGCAAGACATCCCAAAAATGCAACAATAAAACAGACACTCTCCATAATCCAATAATTATCACAACAGATTATCTCTTTGGGGGATAGACAATAAATGACTGGTTACGTCTGTGTGATCGCGTGGCTCCCATTTCAAAGAACAAAGGATATGAACAGATCCTACAATTTTGACGCTCACCAGTAAACTTTTCTGCACATAAATGGTCAGTAGGAAAAAGGAAACAAAGTTTAAATGCTAGGTCTGAAAAGAAAACCACAACGTACACATGCCAAACCTATAATAGCTTATAATTCATATTTTCACATCTCCTTTTACACTAGGCCAAAAAACGGCAAGCCCAAAGATACCAAAAATCTAACTTGTCATTTTAACTCATGAGAGAAAATATTGTACAAACCGTTCATTCATAAAAAACACTCCACTCCACGTGGTGTTATCATTTTACATGTTACAATTCAAACAAATCACAGGAATTCCTTGTCATTTTAATCTCCAAAATATTAAATGGGCACACTTAAAATTCTGTGGTCATCCCATTTTCGTTACCGTTCTCATAAGTTACTTCTGACATCGGGTTACGTAAAAGCATTGCTCCCCAGTCAAAGTTCACTCGTACAAATAAATTAGCAATCCCATTTTTCAATTTTCTACGTACGCATACACTCAATTTATTGCACTTTAAAATTCGATTAGAAGATGGACCACTTTATGAGTATTGCATAAAAGCGATTCTCATCGATATGTGCAGAAGTAATCCCATAAATCCAAGTAGGTCCCTAAAAATCTTAAGTCACATCTACACCACAACAGAAAACCCTCATTGTTCTGAACTCTTCAAAAAAAAACTCGTCCCACTTTTCACGAAAAAAAAAAGAGATTGTTCCTCCACTTCCTCAGGTTCGTTTTTTAGTGATTTTCAGATCTTCGAGAGATAGGAAATATAACGAACCCAATAAACGATAATCATTATCCTTTTTAGTACCAGCATCTCTCTACTTTTTTCGTTGAAATAGTTCAGATGGAATGCGTGCACAATTAGGATTCTATTTTAAAATGACGATGGTGGTGGTGATTAAAAATGGTGGTGGGTTTTTTGGGATATCCATGTCAGGATCATGCGTGGATTGAACCTATATGCGTGATATTTAGACAGTTAATTTTGGGTAAGCAATCATAATACGAGTGGACAGATAATGTGCACGTATACAAATTAAACACATAATAGGAAATGCACAGCTCATCAACGAATGATTTATTAGATCAATCAGCGAGGAGGTTGGACGCACCAATTTCCTACCCCCAATTACTCTGCGATTATTAACGATTTAGAAAATTTAAATACACTTTTGCCCTCGGGAGGGAAATATGTCAGAAAGCATCATGCTGGTGTTGAACTATTTGACAGGAACAGATACTTTTTCAAATATATTTTGTGAGGAAATCGATATGAATCATAAAAAAGCGTTTTTGTTGGTGCTTAAAAGTAATGAGATTTTTTCACATAACTTTAGGAAGATCAATATGTTTGGTGTGCGTGAGCATCAAATAATTTTTTACACTTTTTATTAGCAAATATGATTGAACGATATGATGCTTTTTGACCTGACCTCAAGCGGGGTGAAAACTTATGTATTTCAAAAAAAAATCTGCATTTAATTGAAAACGAGAGTGTTGAAATGTGTGAAGAATGGTGTGCACGATGTTGCCTTCGGGGATCAATACGATTGCATAAATTTTGTTTTGGTGGTGTCGGGTCTCTCTGGGCATTTTATTATTTCGTAGATCACCGTGTTGTAATTATTACGAGGAGTAGGGACCTCTCGGCAATTAAAACCAGTCGTTTAGTTCATGAGGGAGGAATGCAATGCGATAATATTCGATAGGCAGACATTTACAATCGTAATGCATAGTGGGCAGTGTTGATGCACTGGTAATTGCAGAGTTCACTCTCGTCGCGTTACATTAAAAGACGCATATCCGGCCTGCTGCTGACAATAACAATTAGTTTGTGCCATTTCCCATTGTGATTAGTTGGGTGCTAGGAATGGGACGTGGTGTGCGGATTATGATTGTAACTTTAGAATTACATAAAGTCTTAGAACACTGAAGCTGTTGACTGTATACGGCAATCAAAATATAATTCTTTCGGTAATCAGAACATTATTTACACTCTGCAGTAATTAGTCGAGACACTCTCAGAACCATTTTACATTAATTATGCGTGACCAAAAACCGAATCTCTTAATTCATTAGAGTCGAAATCATAATGTCAACCAAATGGAATTGCAAAGTGATCGACATAATCGTGACATAATGCCCTGCAGCCCAACCATAAAGAGTAAATCGCTAAATTTGAAACGCATCAATCTTCTCATTTCCTCCGGTGGTGGTGATCGACTGAAAACCCAAACGATTCGAAATTTGAATGCCTCTTCAAATGTCACTTTTACCTTTTTCCATATCAGCTTCCTTGATCTAATTTTTGTAGAACGATCTGTTCAGACATCAGGTTTTCTGACAGAAAAGAAATCTCCCAGTGTGTGTTACGGGTCTCAACGCTAGACAGTTTGACGTTCATCTGAGATGCTCCTAAAACGATCGATATATTTAAGGAAATCGAGGGGCATTACACTTAAGACTAAAACGTCAAGTTGCTCAGTTTGAGAGTTGATGATTTCACTCACACAAACGCATAGAAAAAATCCCCAGCCAAGTCCGAGTTTGTGAATTGATGATTGGTCATGTAGAAATCTATCGACATGCCAAATGCAAAAGTGAATATTTTTAGAATCCATTTTAGCCTACACGTCGAGAAGTGAAAACATAGCGGTGGCAGCGGGGAACAAACTATAGGCGTGATAAGCAGAAGTAACAAAAAGGGCGGGTTCCCCCAATACATCATAGCTTTCCACATAAGTTTTTCGTATCATCAGTCACCCTCATTCATTCCCCTCTCTATCAACACAACTAATCTCGTTTCTTTACACTTTAATAGGATGTTCTTCATTTTTACAACTTCATCGCGCATAATCGTATACGCGTCATAAATATCATAATTGACATGAATACACGTAACGAATGATTTGTGTGGATTGTTTGTAATGTAACCAGTAGTTGGGATGAGAATGTGTTTTCCTGCGTTCATGAGTGTAATGCAGTTTATTATGCGATGTGATAAAACATGGTAGTTAAACTGTTCTGTATTTTAAATATGCATGTTGAGGAGGAATGCAGTTTAGGAAGTATTTACACCTTGCTTCTTTTTTATGATTGTGCGTTACAAACAATTGAGGCTATTCCGAGATAATTTATGGAGTCGATGAAATTCGAACCTCTGAGATTAGTTTAGATGTGTAAAAAGCGGAAATGTTGTTGTTGGGCTGGGTGCTCACTTTTTATTCCCGTTGTGATTCACTGCCAATTTTTATTGGGATTTTTGTGGCGTGTATTGTGATGTAACATGTATATTTAATGTGATTGTTGAGCATCAATTAGATCGTCACATGCTGAGATGTTGACCAATCGAAAGTATCGTTCTTGTTGACAGGTTGTGTTTTGAAATTTTTGTGATTTGATTTGTGACTGTTCGAAGTTGGAAGATGTACGGGGCATTTTGAGACTGGAGACGTTTTAACCATTTTAAATGCGTTTCCCAAATAAAGATGCGCGTAATGAGACAGACTGCGCAACACTAAAATAACTTGAGACCATATAGAAAAAAAATCATATCTAATTTAATGCTATCCACCAAAACTTGCACCCAAGATCACGTAACAATAATTAACTGCAACAATAATTGCTTCTCATGTAAACGAGGTCTCCCTCTGAAATATATGGCACTACTCCATTTATTCCTCAAGTACCTACAAAAACGTCCCAAGTTCATTTGGTGGTCTCTGGTAAACAATCCCATATCCGGAGAGAGGGTAATCCATACCAAAGGGATATTGCTACGAACTTCCTTTTACGGTTTGTAGCGAGTTATGTGGTGAGATAATATTTTCGCAATCGACACGTCTTCGTACGAAGATGTTCACTGTCAGCAGCGTTTCGTTTTCGTTTTGTTGAGGGAGGAGTAGGCGGATAAGTATGATGAGTAAAGATGGATGGGGGGAAAATTGGGGTTCTCAGTGACTTTAAGTCGAGCTCTAAAAATGTGAATATTGTTGCGTAATAATTAATGCAGATTATTGAGTTACTGGGTGTGAAATTAAGAGTTTTTTCGTCACTCCTTATACGCTGGTCCCTACTTTGCTATTCAGGATTGTGAGTAATGCCAAAAATGAAGATGAGTCAAAAAAATTATTTTATGATGATGAAACGATTGATTCATAGTGTGGTAAGAATTTTGAGATTCATTTTAGTGTGCATCTTCTCAACAACACGAGACTCATCTCTATAAAACGTATTTTTGTACAATGAGAGATCTAGATTTTGATACAGACTGAAAAAAGTGGCCACCATACAAATAAACTAGCTGAAATAGCGTCCATAAAACGTGTTATGTTTGGTTTCGTCATCGTTGTCACCACAAAATAGGATTTATCAAGGTCGGTGTGATGCACATAGCACAATTAAATAGGCGACAACGGAATAACTTGCAACAAGATCAGGATCAACACCTTTTAAAGAGGTTGGCTACTGCGTACTATACTGGGTCTATAGGGCTACCGGCTAAAAAAATACATTGTGTGGGTCAATCTTTTAATTTATGATTATGAGAGCATATAGATGCCTTAATATGCTATCATGAACGTATCAAAATGGGTACGTACAGATTAAACACAGTGTGTTTACGATTCAACATCACTGATTGATTACCAGAATAGACAAAAGAGATGTCTTTAATTACTCGACTCGATACACCTCGTAAAAATAGTCGCGATAACAGACAAACACTTCATTAGAAAAAGGCGCTCCCCAAACATCCGCTGTCAAATGATTAATTAATAAATTCGCTTTCAGAACATCATTCATAATGCCAAATCGATTGGATTCTCATTTTAATTATCGATTATTGATTTTTTAAATTCTACACTGTTGTTTTCCAACCAGCTACGTAATAATTCAATCACGACGAGTGCTATTGTATAACGAGCGTGAACGATAACGAAAGCAGAAAATCTCGCGTACGCAAATACGTATCACTTCCACACGAGCAAGGTATTCATCGCCATATTTGGTTGGGAATCAATTTAGATTAGCTGTAGGTTTGATGCTGGTGAGTTTTGTGAATTGTAACGTACTTACGTGTGGGTACTATATACGATTTTTCAAGTTCTTAATCGCAAGGAAAGGACAAGGTCACTTTTGTTGTGTGACTTTTGATTTCTGTTGCTGCTACAGCTCAGGAGTGTTTTGTTCTTTGTCAACTCATACGTATACCAATTCGTATGCTCACTACTTTGCGAGAAACCTTTAATCACCAGAAGCGTCGCTCATCAAAAAAATTTTGATTTAAAAATTCAGAAAAGATAGGTCAAGTTAAGTAACGAGTATAATTGGAATATAAGTGCTTTTACTCCAATTAAAACTCAAACACACGTGACAACTTACATGACACGACACCAAACAGCACTCAAAAAATTTTCAATTAATTTGATACCCTTTCAACCCATGAATCAGGCAGCAGACCTAAATTGAACTCACGAGAGTTGAGGTTCACGAGTAACAATTAAAAAATCAGTAGCATTTATCGAATTATTATGCAATCAGAAGGCAGAACGGTGGTGTGGATTACGTGTCATCATTATTTTTTTAGGTTAACTGATGCATGAGTTTAGAAGGGTTGGACCTGTGGGCAGAGTGGTGAACATATCCTATTTCATTATCTCACGTCAGAACGACATGGAGGAGTTCCCGTATGCTTCTGCCTCGGGGTGGAAACATCCCTCCATTAACGAATACTCTGAATCTCTAAATGCTGCGTGTTAAATTATTAAACACTCGAGCGAATTAATTTGCTCGCAGTGGATATTTGCGTGAAGCGATTTTTTTCAATCAAGTCCAATTGTTGCAATCAGAGAATTGCCCATTTGTCACAATACTTCATTAATCATTACACGATATACGATAATTGTGTAACCGAAGACCATCGACCTCTTAAAATGTCTACTCTGAAATAACTATAGTGACAGATTATCCATTTGATCGTTGGTAAATAAACTGTTATTACATCTCTATAGGAACGAATATTAGTATGAATTATAGTAAAGTCGTGTGATAGTACGTTTAAGTGATCTTAACACATTCCCAATTTGTTTTGCCCTTTTGGTTTTTAATGGATTGACCATGAAAGAGCTACAAATTACGGCTTCTATTGGCTCACAAATTTGTAGTCATCTAAAATGAGCAGTTTTCATACAGCGATTTATGAAATCTTGAAGTGCCGCTTGTGACGTTGATCACTTGGAATTTGCGTAATGTGACGTTTTGGAATGCGAAAATTTTCTTCCCTCACCGGCTGTCATTATAATGAGCCATTTTGACATTGTGTCCCCATTCATAAAAAAGATTCTTTATTGCGGACCGACGGCTGCGAGAAAAATGGATGATGGCGATTGAATTGGAGGAACGTCGGTTTGTTCCTATTGCGTTTTTTATTTCAGGGTGACCACTCAAGTATTTTATTTGGACAGGCCATACACACGCATTTCCTTTTTGAACTGGGTGATTGATTGGAAAATTATTTTGCACACACACGTGAGCGTATATAGACGTGTTGTAATTTATTGGCTCGTCGCTCGTGTTTACTCGTGTTGTACCTGCTTACATGTTATCGGAATTTTCCCCAAAGATCCCACCTCCGCGTTTTGTTATGTTCGTAAAAGAAGAGCAAGATCGAGCGTGGGCTGATGTTCATAAGTTTTTTGTCAATTTTTTAATCGGTTATGTGAGGGCTTTTTTCAATGACCGTGGCCGTAAAAAAATGCTACATAAATTTTTAGAACCAGATGTTCGAACTTAATAAACGCACAGGTCTTTTAACTCATCTCTCTGCGTGAGGTCTCGTTGGGGTTTCTCCACCTCCTCCCTGAACATGAGTGTGCAGAAAAATCCTGCGAAAAATAAACTATTGATCAGAGTGTGAGGAAGCCCAAAATGACAGAAAAAACGGCACACCAACGGTGACAAAATTGGGTTCCTTTTATTGTTGAGTGCCAATGCTAAAGAGGGCTTATGAAATGGTGCAGATCTTAAAGAACCGTTACGATGTGGAGTCTTTGTGGGATCAAAGAGGATAATTTGTATTGTGGTGTGTGGCCGTCATCGATAAATTATAAAGCAATGAATTTTAGCGTTTAGGGGACAGTTTTGTTGTATGTTGGGTTATTTGAAGGTTAAGTGTTTTAAGTACTACCGTGTCGTGTGGGTGTTTAGGGCAGTGCAGGGTCGACTTTGAGAGCGTTTTTTGATGAGGAATTATAGCGTAGAGTGTTTTTTAGAAAATGAGATGGAGGGAATTTTGTCGTATCAATTTGAAGTATGAGTTGTACCAGAGATTTTCGTTTTCCTCGTTCACGTAATAACAGATTATGTATCTCAATCATTTGGGTAGAGTAAATTAACATTTCAGTCAATTTTGTTGTAATGACACGGACATAAATTTAAATACACCAATAAATGCATTGTGCAAAACAAATATCGAGTCATAATTCATTGAGAATTTTTCGTCTGAGACGCGAGATCTCTTTGTTTGCACAATTGCACACCAAACACATGAAATTACCACTCACCGTAAAGACAAATATCACAAATTGAATAATGAATGAGCGCATTTTCATAAAGTGGAGCATAATTAATCTGTTCAAATGCTTGTTCACTTCAGATATATCTGCATACATTAAGGTGAAAAATTACACGTCACAATACAAGATTACAAAAAATTAAATGATATGTTTTGAACAAATAATTTCCCTTCTGTTGAAATAAAACTCATAAGAATCTGTAAAAATGATATACACACCAGTCTAATTGAAGATTACGAGTATTTGACCAGTGACAAATTGCCGATCACTTCTGCATTTATCATATAATTTGTTTAAAATAAACGTGATTTATAACGTACGAGTCATGATGGTACTCCGACCTGCAGTAAAACAAATAGAGAAGTGAAACGCTATGATTTTCTTAGTGACCATCACTTTTCAAAAAATAATAATGATTCCTGCGAAAATCGTGAGCTACCCTGTGGCACACTTCGTATCGATAGCGTAGCTTCTTGGATGAATTGACTTACATAATAAGTTCTGAGAGAATAAAAATCTATAATGATATGATGTAATAGTTGAGCATATAAAAGTCAGTCGGGATGTGTTATTGGGGATTTATTTAATTTATTGGTTTGGTGTTTTTTTAAATGACACGAATGGTTAGGTTTTTTAATGATCATTTTTGCGAAAAAATGGACCAAGATATGGGAGTCAAATAGTTGTTTGCACAATTTGTATGATTGACATTTTACCTATTTTATTGTGATCGCATTCCTCGTCGTCGTTTATGAGTGCAACGAGATCACGCACAATAATGATTACGCATAAGAACTGGGCTGCTCTGAGGATTTGAAAAAATGAATTTGTATGATGACGTGTTCTTCTCCTTTGCCATGATTTTTCATGCTTCATTAGACCTTTTTTGTAACTTGACCAACTCATGTTTTGTGAAGGGAGGATA
>JAQIXX010007189.1:0-11181 GCA_034700605.1 Willowsia nigromaculata | reverse complement strand
TCATCATTAGTTCGTCGGCTTATCGTTTTCAATAGTATCCGATAGTTGCTTCCATGGGTCGGTTACCCTTCTAGTTTGCATTCTCTTGCACTAACAAGTGATTGCAAGTCACAAAAGTCACCTCACCGTTGTGTTTTAAAGGGTACGTTAAGTTGACTTTGTGCAATTTATCTTAACCCATCAAATCTCATTGTGATGCAACGGTTTTGATTTCAAATTTTTTAAAATAAGTAGGATCTACATATTCTGTATATTCTATGGATATATAATCACCAAAAATGAATATATATTTATGATTAAAATTCAAAAAAATATACCTTTTCATGGAAAAGTTATAAAAGACGAGACTCAAAAGAGAAGGAAGTACCCCCTTTCTTATATACAAGGAATATTTTATTGTCTTGTATAAGTTTTGTATAGGGTAATATGTAATCACAAGTGCGGATCAGGTAGCTTATGTATTACGACAAATTACCTAATTTAATGATTCAAACTCAAATATTGAGGTAGATTATTTAAGCTGTGGGTCCTTAATCTCGATATTAGTGTTTTATAAGGTGTTATGATGAGCTACATATCTACATGAATGCTGATTTGGCCTGTAAGAAGAATCAAAATAAAAAGGATTAAATTAATGTTGAGAATGGTTTCCAAGAATATTGTGCAAAAGCTATGATTTTTTTTTGTTGAGGTGGTACACACTTTTGAACTTGTCGGCGGAGTGTACATGTCTAATATATTCTACCGTCATTTTTGTATCTAATATTTTTATGCTTTGGGATTTGCGCATGCGTTTTTAAAATTATGTGACTTTCTTTAGTTCTGAAAGAAATACACCTACCTATAATCTGAATTCTTAAACAAAAAAAATAACCTCCGTAAAGTTTCAACCCCCCTTTACCTCTCCGAGATAATAAATGTTAAAAAATTTGTAGCGATGCTTTAAGTCATTTCTTGAAGATGTGGGCTAGATATTTTTGAGATTATTGAAGAAGTGTCTGGTTTTGAACTAGACAACCTTTTTGTGTTTTTTAGTGTTCGAGTAAATGACTCGAGAGATTTTGGGGCAGGAAATGGGAAGGTGATCTTGGCCAGAGAAAGCAGTAAGGTTCTATGATTCCACATCGTTTAGTGAAATTATCATGCCAGTACTAGAATTTGCAACATACTCTGTAACTGGAAGCTGGAAAAATACATTGCAACCATATGCTTCGGTAGTTTGATCTCCTTGCCCTGATAATAGACAATACGAAATGCAACTGTAGTCTCGTGTAGATACGTGAGAAATTTAAGTTTATTCTGATCCTTTGGGTGAGATTTGTAAAATGCAAAAACTATTATGTTCATTGCAAGAAGAAAGAGTAGCCAATGTGGGAAGGTCAAAGCCAGTAAAAAGTCCCCAAAATGACACGTTTCTTTCCAATTATCCTCCATCACAAGTCAAAAACATAATCCCAACTTCTTCAATGATTAAGTCACTTAGCAATTTTTTATTATAATATATCGCGGGACCAAAACATGTTAATTTCAAGTTGGTTCCAGTGAATGAATAGTTAAAGCCAACAGAGAATAGTAACAGCCTATCCAGCGTAATTGCATCCTCACCAGGATTACCAATGTTTAGACTGCGTATAAAGCTTGGAGGTATTTCATCAGCTTTATCGACCTCAGCAAGATCTACTGGAAATTCAAGTATTTTCTTGGAATACTCGAAACTTTTTTCGATGGCAACAAGAGTTTTCCCTATTGGTATCCAAATGTTTGATGAAGCTGAACCAATTGAAGGATTATAATTGCAAAAGTGGCAATAAGCAAAATATTGAAGAGAAATAGTGATACGTTCATAACTCTTTAGTTTGTTTTCAGAATTTGCTAAAATCAGCAGTGGTTAAAGTGCCAGTGTTCTCTTTTGTGTAAATCGTACATAAAATCTACATATTCTGTGGCCATGAGTAAGGCTTCATTGATTGGTTTCACATTCAAAATTGATATATGTAAGTCAAATACTCTCTCAGGATGCAGGAGAAGTCCCATGAGGATTTCTAAACATTGGTAGATGGCACAAGTTCAAAAATGATAATGAATGAATTAAAAGTGTATGTGAAATAACAGAATCACATAAAGCTTCCTTCAAATTTTTCAACTCTTAAAGTTTTAAAAGTCATAAACAGATATACATGAATAAGTTTCAACCATGGTCGGTATTGAGAAGGTTTGTCTGGTTTTGGTGGAGGCAGAAATTCTACATTCTCGATTTCATGCATCTCTCCCAGAATTGAAAACGGTGGCGAATTAATCACTACACTACAGTTTTGAAACTCTGGTAAATTGCACTGCCTAAGATTGACTATATGCATGACAGAGGACTCAACACACAACATTCCGAGTATTTGTAAAATTTGCGTAGCGTTGTAGGGCTCAGTTACACAGGCGTAACTTATTTCAGAAAGTATAATGGTTATAACAAAAGTAGAAAATGCACGACGCGTCTGTAGTGAGATCACTTTTGCACAGAGTTTTAGAAAATGTTATTTTCCAAGTGCAAAAATTAAGCCAAATATCTAACTCAAACAATAAATTGTTATTTTATTTGGCAAATACAGGTCTTATGACGGTATTAAACGATGCTTACGTACGTCTAAATGTGTTAATATAATCTATCGTTCATGTTGAAGTTTGCTTAGATAACCATACTTGAATGTACGATAAGGTGATAATGTAGCAAAAACAATTATATTATTGGGGTTATGGCATCCCTTACGGAACAGGTATAAAAGGCAGCTAAAACACCAATAGTTTTAACTCAGATCAACTATACTAAATTACCTCAAATCTTTAAAATGTGTACTTGTATATAAGCACTAATTTTTGGAACATGTCCCGTAAAGGCAACTATATTTTGCAGAACAAAATACAGCAAGAGTTTCTAACTATGTACTCCATTTAACTGATATTCAGATACAATGGTGTCTTTTTATTGCAAATTGTACAAAGTATTAAATCACTAATTTCAAAGTATTTAGAGTATATGCAAGAATATATTTGAAAATGTGAAGAAAAATGTAGTTTTTAGGAATCTTAGAACTGTAGTGTATACAAGACAGTTTTAAATATTGTATTTATTCAAATAACATTTCACTTTAGCAACATTTTACATCTTAAATAACTCAAACCTTAAAACATGTTTTAAATTATTTAAATCGATACATACACGTTGTATGGGCTTAAGTCTGCGGTTATAGAAATGTTTAAGTTACTATTTTATGTATTTTCTTTATGTGGCTATTCTGTATATTTTGTGACGAGGGAAGCCCACGTATTTTCATATGTTCGATATCATGGAATTGTTTGGCAATCTTGCAATATATATGTATATATGAAATATATTTATGTATTCACTAAATCATAGATTATCTCGCATTGACTTACTATTCTAAAGTGATTCTTTCCTTGGTTTAATGTGTTTTATTATTATCAGACTAGGAAGACTTATGATTTTTACTAGTCTTCATTGCTTTAGCCATCACAAAACGTTTTAACATGTAAACAAATCAGGTAGAAAGATGTCGGATTTTGCTTGCAAAATTTATCATATTCTGTCATATTTGGTACAGTTATGATGAAAATGTCAGATACTTGCTCAATTTGGCCAATTTTAGGATAGTTGTCATATTTGAGACATTTCTGACCTAAATAGTATAACAAATTTTAGTAAAAAATTAAGAAACATTTACAAGTATCTTTATGGTAATTAATGCATAGTCTATTAATAAACTTGCGAATATGATTTAGAACGTGTATATTACATACAAAGTGAATGAAATTTGTTCTATTTGATATCCTATTCCGCCGATTTATCATGAAATTTGCTTTAATGCAAGAACCCAAGTTTTTGCTCTCTATCCCTCTGGCGAGGAGGCGTGTGTGTGATTTGTTGTCTGTTGTTGTTCGGCAGTTCCAACACCTCCATGTTTCCAGTGCCAGCGCCATGTAAAGAGGTGTTTTTAGATTTACTCACCAAAATTCTAAATGTGCGTTTACAGAGAAACGAATACGGCATTGAAATCAGCATAGTTGAATCTACCTTTTGTCATATAGCTTAATGCGTAACTCTCCGGACACCCCAGCTACTTACCTTGTTAGAACGGCAAACGGAAATCAGGCGAATCTAAACCTGCAAAGAATTTATTATCTAATAAAATTTTTGTATCATGGTCATTTCGAAAATCTAGCTATTATTGTACATAGAGTTAATAAGTTTCATGCATACTTAAAAATTTGCCACACATCCATGCAAACTATTGAAAGAAAGAGAACAAGTGTTAACCACGATCATAATAATCGTTTCAACTGAATTAGTTTTCTAAAAATCATCGAAAGCATATCTGCAGAATGAGACAAATTAAGCGTTCAATACTTTAAAATGATGGAAAAATACATGCATTTAGTGACCTTAAATTGCTACAAAATGTGTGAATCAAAAATTCCAGTATGATTTTATAGTAAATATGTCTTAAACTAGTATTTAAGCTTATATATTAGGTTTACGTTTATATAACATACTGGTATAAAAAGTAAGTATAATATACGTACTAGAACCCAAAATAAGGAGAGTCATTCAAGAATGATCATTACAATAAACTTAAGGGTTCATTCAAAAACCAGCAAACGGTGTTCACAATTTGTGATTTAAAAAACATTTTAAAAGTTTTTGTATCCTTGTGCTTTTACTCATGGAGAATTTGGGAAAATAAGAAATTTTCACTATTGAATATTTCTTAAGTTGTTGAAAAAGGGCGCATTTTAAAAGGAATCTATTGAAGTGAGATGAGTACTTTCAAAGTTGCCTCTGAGCACTTCAGGTTTTCTGGTAATTAATGTAATTATTGTCTATACAAAGAATATGTACTAGTCATCCACAAAGACAAACTCGGTTCTCATTTGGCATTGTTCAATTATCCTGTCATAGAAACTTGTCTGCTTGTAAATGTTTTAATGAGAATTTCAACAACACACTAGTGAAAAATTGTTTGCGTTTATTTGGTAAACTTAACATTGAAATGAGTATAAGTTGTTTGGAATTTGTATTAACAATATTGCAAGTTAATTATCGCACATTTCCAAACTATTTGCGTAGAACAAATAAAATTTGGAGTACAAATTATACATACTTGAGAAACCTTTGAAGTAATCATTTGAGCCTCAACTAGTATTGATTTAAATGTATGATGTAATTAATAAAAGCCACAAAAAGTACCACAAGATTAATCAACATTTTTCCTAGTCAATATTCTACCTGCATTTAATTTCAAATTTTTCGCAAACTAAATTGGATGCTTGAGTTAATATACAATATGTTGCGAGCTCTAATAAATGTTATTCGGAAACTTCAAAATTTTATATTTTTTGGGTTAACTTTAATTTTAATATTCCCCACAAATTTATTAGGCACCAATTTCCAAATTACTATTAAACCCCATCCAAGACTCTCGATTAAAGAAACGGCTGTACCGGTATGGTCCACACCAGACAATAAATTAAGCTTAGAAAATTTGAATCCAAACCGTCATGCTCGTCACGTCGGTTCAGTGACAAATCTCAACCTCCTTCTTAATCCTGTAAAACACTGCTTTATTTTGATAAACAACTTCCGAAATATTGATTTGATTCATCTTGATATTCCCCATATATCTCGACACCTCGTTCCTGCGTTGATTGACGTCAACTGGAAAAACTCCTCGTTTTCAAAAACATATCATCGATACATTTGGACACTTTCTGAAACAAGTTATGCAACATACAATTCATCTACCATGTTTTTTCCTTGCGTTTTTTCTCGTTTTCTGAACGCGATTAATTTACACGAATGGAAAAATCTCGGCTCAGATTATTGCGTGAGATTGGACTTGTTTCGATTTGCTGCCGCTTCGAAACCATGGCGTTGTCAAGTACAACTGGGGTTGTATTTTCCAATCTACTACCACCGACGAATTTATGAACTACCTTATCCAAGAATGTTTTGGTACAATATTATTTCATATTATCATTCTCCCTTTATATCGTCCTTGGTATCACCCATCAATATTTTGCTAGATAATAAGTTCTACATCGATGGTAGTTCAAACACTTGGGAGAAAATGGGATACAACTGGATGTCCAATGTTCTCAGCAATAAGATTACCAATGATGAAATTAGACCCTCAATTTCTCTCCATATATTTTTATTTGCCTTTACGGACACGCCAAATAGAAAAACCAAGAAGTGTAGCATTTCACATATTGAAATCTTAGAAATATCAAGCACCTTGTCATACAGGGAAAAGTATCCAATAGTATTTAAACGAGTTTCAGTTAAAACATGGGCAGATATGGACTTTTCGACAGTTTTAGATTTTGCAACACCAGACACCAACGACAAAATTGTATGGCGGATAACAGACAATAATTATATTCGTAAGTGGGGCATCGAAAAGCACCTTACATGCCGAAATATATTTTCTTTAACCAGCTCTTCTTTCGCAATTACATCATTGGCCATTTCAAATATCGAAGACAGAATTAATCATGCATTCGCACATATTCTTGAATCAATCCTGAAAAACCTTACAGTATTTCGACTTGATTCAAATATCCAGTCCAGTGAGTGTAAAGGTTTCGGAAGAATAAATAAAAATAGCAAAATGACGTCTCTAGACCCAAATTTACAAACTAGTTGGCACATTAGATATTCTAGCTATAATAAATATTATAACCCAACCTTTCTTTTGATGGTTAACAATTCCGCGGGAAGTTTACGATTTATAAGCTGCGGTCGGAAAGGTACGGCCAAGTATCCGTTTAAAGAAATATTGAGCGTTTATGATCGCTACATTTGGATTATGCTTTTCATATTCATCGGGATTTTGTGTGCGCTCTTTACAACGGTCGAATTTGAGTCCATTAAAGCAGAAAAGTTTTGGAAAGGTAGTGCACCCTTATTTTCACTCTTACGTGTACTGTTGGAACAAGGAGATCCATTTCCTAGTTTCGTAGTAAACAACAAACGGTTTCGTTGGATACTTGGGGCTTATCTCTTAGGGTGTATTGTCTTGAGCAACGCTTACAAAAATACAAATGTTTACAACATGATTGTCGAACGAAAGCCTTTACGGTATGAAACTCTGAATGAGTTAGTAGCCGACAATTTTTACATATATGTGAGATCAGCATGGGTAAAATTTATGAAGGACGTTTGGCGATATCCTTTTGAAAGCTCTGCAGTAACATACTGGCATTATGAAAAGCATAGAATATGGGGTACGAGTAACAGTTTGCGTTATATGTTTGAAATCTTGTCTGAGCTTGGGTTTGCGAATAATGAATCCCAAGCGAGCTACCTGCACCCAGACTTAAAACATATTGTTGAAAATGTGATTAGAAGGGAACACATAGGCAAAACTGGTGGGAAATTTCCAGTTGACATATACAGTGGAACCAGTGGTAAAATAGCGGAAAATATTTTGGCTGACTATGTGATAGAAGAGGAAGAAAAAGCTCTGTTTAAAGAGGTGATGCGCTGTGGCAAAAGTGCAGTAATTATACCAGAAATATTTTGTGTTAATTTCGCTCGCAAACTGGTCGCAAATGGGAGGTTACTTGTGAGCATAGGGACAGAGACGTATACAAATGAAACAATTGGGATCGACTTGAAAGGCCCAATGACTTTGGAATTTTTGAAACGGGTTTTTGGAATGAGACAGTCTGGTATTATTGAATGGTGGACTAAATTTATAGGTCATGGTGGTTTAAGCAGGTATTTGCACTCTGGAGGTTTGGCAACTTACCCAAAGCCAGCGAATCTATATGGAAATATTTTAGTAATTTTTGTTTTGTATGCTGGAGGTTGTGGTGTGTCAATTGTCATGTTTGGTTTGGAACAATGGGAAACACCATTCTACAGTTTGAAGTATGTTTCTGGGAGCATGCATGCTGCTTGAAACACATAACTAATTTGTTTACATGCTGTAATTATTTCATTTAACACCTCAAATACGAAATATGCTTAAACTATTTTACGGCAATACATTTTCATTGCGTAGGATAAACATACAGCATAGCACAAGCCGGTGCAATCAAATCTACCAAAGGCTCATTAACTCATTACTATTTACTTATTACACATAATATTATTATAATTGTGTATTATTCTTATAAATCTACATACTTCACTTAAAGAACTTTGTCAAATATACTTTATTTATACATATTCTAAAAAGGATCGTTCATAGCTTTGAAGTTTTATGAAGTATGTATTTACATGAAGCCCTACAAGAAAACCCGTTTACATGTTTTGCAGCCAGGTGAATTATTTTCTTGATTAAGTTTAAAAAATGTTTTACCTACAAGCAGTTTACTAAATTAAGTATGGCTAAATGTAATGCTTTAGAATAATTGTTCTCACTCAAAGATATTTTGCAAATAAATGATAGTCTTAGAGTGTGAATATTAACGTGTCTTGTAGTGTGGCATTATTGTGTGATTTCATTGTAAAATATGATTTGGTAGGGTTTGAGTTCTATTCGTTGAAAAAAAAACGTGTCTTAGTACATATAATTTAATACATCGTTAAAATCACAAGATTTCAATAAGAGCCACACTATTCAATTAATTCACACAATAAGTATTCGTCAGATAGAATGCATAAATTTATCAAACATTTTGGTGCAAACGTTGTACAAATACGACGTACAAAAGTAAAAATTCATCGCATAAAAACTAACAATCTAAGTTTTGCTGAATTACTGTATACAAACAAAAATGCTGTCGACAAGTTCAATAACAACTATCATTCCATCTCCCAAAACTCCAAATTATTTCGCTAATAATTCAACAATTTCAAGGAAACGCCATTAACGAACTTTCTATTTCCTAGTAACTAAATTCCAAAATAGACCACAAAATGTATTTTACGAATGATAAAAATTATACAGTGGGCTTTAAGGTTAGTATAAGAAAGGAGAAACCTATGAATTATCAACTGCACAATACCTTAAAACAACTATTGTCGCAGTCAAGCAGGTTAACAATTTACATGACCGTTTAGGCTATTTGAATAAATGTTCCAAAAGAAGGATTCAAATACAAAATACTTTTCCCACAAAACTTTATTAAAACTTAATTTTACATTACAAGTTTTAAAAAATCTGTTTCAAAAACATTTTTCAAATGTGATATCAAATCAAGTATTAAGCGGTTACAAAATTTCATTTATTTATAATTTGCTACGTGTAAACGTTTTTTCTAATTATACTTTTTGGGATGCAAGATATTTCATGAAGTAAATATTTCTTTTTTACCAGTCAGAAAGAATGATTTTGCAAAGTAAAATTAAAATATATTTAAGAAATAGCATATTAAAATCTGTTTCCGTATTGCTTGCATAAATAGATTGAGATATACGAAGAATAGATTCGTATTCCATATAATTACCTACTTAGCGTCAACCAAACCCGCTTCAATTAAATTACAAATTATTGAGATTTTTTTCACAGCATTTTGTATGAAATAAAGGGTCCTGTATGTAGTTAAATTTATCGGATTATAATATGTAAACTAACTTACAACTTTATTAACCCATCTTAACCAAGCCACTATAAAAACTGAATTCGTTTTTCAATAAAATTTAACGTGTGAAAACAAAAATTGCGTCATAATATTCACAAACATTGGCAATTAGTGATTATATAGGTTAAATTCATTGACGACAAAATTTGTTTAAGAGATCTGACGGTTGAGTTCTTGGGATCAAAGTAGTTACACAGTACAATCGGCGCCGTTGGAACAAGCTGTATTGGGTACCATGCGCGATTGAAGTCATCCTATATTTAAGAAAAGAGAAAATATTTTAAGTGACTAATTAACTTTCACGCAAAATACAATCATAATCTTAATCGTATCAAGAAGGTGTTTTAATTACAATAATTTTGCCAATCCTTCGCATGCTTATTATTTCTCTGATCCGGGATCGATATTGTCTTCTCATACAAAGGTTGCTACGAAGAATTTGAGCATGAGTCAAGCAGGCTGTTTCATACTTCCAGAGAGAATGGAACCTATTACAGATTTTGCTGAAATGTACACGGTGAACTGACACTGGATGCTGGAAACCTACTCTCGAATTCCAGAGAGTGGCTTCCAGTGAAATGGCACTTTTGGCAAAATTTAGCAAAGAGGTACGCCTTTAAGCTTCAACTCAAAGATCCAAATCCGAACGAGGTTGTACCCGGGAACCAGCTTTCACTCCTTCATTTTAGAGGCATTCTCGTGATATGCTCTACTGTATCACAACGGGGTTTATTAGTTTATTTGTGGAAAAAGCCTGGATATTTGGAAGGAATTGGAATGAAATATGCAATTCCAAAACATCTAATGAAGTCCACAATCTAGCAGAGAGAGCTTCAAAGGAGAAGAACTCTCTGGAAAAAGTGCACCCACAGAAGATTTGAATGAACCTTAATGCACGCAGATCGATAAGTCTTCGGAAGACAGTTTCTCATATACTGTGTTAGCTCTCATCATAACGTTCATAAAACATACGACAAAATAAATGCAGTACAAAGAAATTTGGACGGTATGACCTGAAAATGCGTTGCAACTTTTCATCCACAGAATGCATTGCTAAATATTGCATGCGTGTACATAAATTTAAATGGAAAATCAATTATAACACAAAGTAAATATTACATTTGCATTGTAAACACATATACATTACATTTTAATCCATGAGAAAAACAAAATATGTATCCAATTAATATTAACATTCAAAGTTTCTTCAAACGTGATTTACTGCAGTCAACATTTCCAATGAAATCATGATGAATTACCTAAACTATTTAATTTGACAAGCCTTACATCTACCCTGAAATTAAATTCAATGAATTTAATTACTTAATCCGGATAACCTCTAAATTACACTTGTCGTCAAAAGAATACTCACCGTGTTTTGAACAATATCATCGCAAATCTGCACACCCAATGTTTTAGTGACAACCCCATACGGTCCCAAGGAATACCCTATCTTACGTATCGCAAGAATCATTTTTCGTCCTATTCTGTCCGTCACTCTCTGTTTCCAGACTTCCTTGAAAACGTTTCCATTGTTATGCACAACTCCTGCCATGTACGTCAGCACTAGGCCAATCA
>JAQIXX010007188.1:0-11183 GCA_034700605.1 Willowsia nigromaculata | reverse complement strand
CTCTTATTATTTTTCATGTGTATACTTCTCACCTGAACCCTTCACTGACAGTCTGATATTCATTTTACAATTATTGTAATTTCTATTTTATCGGGTTACTTACCCCCCCTCATTTGTATATATTTTTGTAGATATATTGTTTCCTTAATCAATATAAAAGGAAAGCAGGTAGGGAGCAAGTTGGTAAAAGTTGCGACGTATTTATTTGCTAATGAAAAGTTTGAAACAAACAAACAAAACTACATGCTGTGCAAATAACATGACACGAATTTTTTACTTGTGTAAATTTAATATAATTTAATTTAATTATCTAAACGTTTTCTGTGAATATGTTACCTCCCTTCATAGTTGTGTATGCAATTTAACATACATTTTTTCACACACAAACACATTAGCAAGCGATGGTTTAAAAATGCAATATTTAGGGTGCCAATGTATTTATAAACTTTTATTTTAAAACGATATGATATTATAAAAACACGAATAGAGTGTACTGTTGTACGAAATCAATGAAAAGTTTTTATTAACCATTTCCTCACATATTGATATTCTTGATTCAATTTCGTCCTCCTATCTATTTAACCTTTCACCATGCAATCTTCCACTTGAATATATCGAAATATATATAAAAATTTATGTACTTTATCTGTCTAATACCTGTTAAACCTATTCGAAATGCAGAAGGAATTATTGCTCTCGAAAACAACCCAGTACAAAATTTACCTTGGGTATTAATAACTATTTAATATTATGCAATACAAAAAAAATAAGTTTTTGCTTTTGACGCAGATTAAATGTACTCGTCCACCTCGTACGAAAAATTGTAACACATCTCAGGAAAGTATACAACCAACCGATTCACTTCACTCATTCTTAAAATCAGTTTGTCTCCCCTTTGGCTGCACTGTTTTTGAGAAAACTTTTCCTCTATAAACACTTTAGACATTGGACATTCTTATCGACTAAAGAATATATTACTCATTGTAGTCCCCATACCACTTGCCATTTTAGGACGCTATTCCGATTTCCAAATTGAACATGATGGTGATATTTCCTATGAAAGCATCTTTGACTTTTTAAGAGTTTCTTTCAATCAATCAAGCACTACAACATGCAGCAATGATAATAGTAAATGAAGGATCCTGAGTTTTTGAAACAATCTTTAGTTCTTGTTTTGACACTAACCCTAGTGTTATATGTTTCCATACACGAATTTACCGCAAGCCAGTTGAAATTTAGTTAGTTAGCCAACACGAACAAGAGAACTGGGCTTTTCCGAATTTTTCCAGTTTACATCGCTTTAACTCACCCCTCTTTTTGCTGGTTTTGCATGGGACTGCACTGGATGCCAGCACGATTTGTTGATAATTTTCCCCTCAGAGAAAACAAGAGAAATCTCTCAGAAATTCTGTACACGTGGATTTGCATAATCATATACGTGGTTGTATTGGTACTATTTGCAGGAGCCAGAATTAAGGTAAATAAAGTTCCATCCATTGATAAATATGTACACTACAACATAAAAGGGGTACAATATTTACATGTAGGTATTACAATACCTAGATCCCAGTTGCTTTATGTTGTTGTTGTGATGTCCTCGGCTAGTCTAGCCTCGGCTTTTGTCTTTTGTCTGACAGGAAATCAACAGAGGATAGACAGAAGGAGAAAACTTTCAGCAAACATTTCAATGTAAAACGATGTAGACAAGCATTTAGGAAAAAAATATTATGCTAAAACATATATTAAAAACTGCCACATTTTTGGCTACATGCTTAAAGAGAATGCAACGTTGTTGAGAGAATAGTTGTAACTAAACTGCACATCTACATCATAAAACATCAATTCTTTCACGTGGAAATCCTTCACTTTCATATAGAAATAAGGATACAAAACGTGAAATGTCAAATATGGAGATAAGATGATAATAGTGGGAACCCGGGATTTACTTGATCAAGTTTTGTCCAATCTAAGTGAGAAAATGTATTTGCTTAAATATAATCATGATGATTTGTTACAAAATTCTATTGTTTCTACAAGATGAAATTTAAATTTAACCCGGTTATCATAAAATAGAAAATACATATTTATATCTCCAATAGCATCAACGTCAACAAGTATTAACCCCGATGAATTGTTTATTGAGTATGCAGCGGCCTTCATTTGAACAGCGTCACAACAAGTAGTAGTAGTAGCTATAATACCAATAATATTAGTAAAACCAACTCTTATTATATGTACATATTTATTGTGCAATTAGTTGCATAGTAATATTGAAACTTTCAACTGCATTAAAATGAGATACGCCATGTTCCTCTGGTAGTACACATCACCATGCATTAACTCGTTTCAGTTGCCTGTGCGGCCTTGGGTGAACAAGGAATCCACTATGTTGCTCTTCGTTCCATTATTACGTATCTACTATATGTAAGTTTATAGCTACAAAAACTTTATGTTCCAAAACGAAGTTGAAACTTTATTATGTGCTGCTTGTTCTACATGTTTAAGTGAGTGGAAGTACAACTTGCAACTGAATTTCTGAAGTTTCAAGTCTCCAATAGTTACTGAACGGGATTTTGAGTAAGAAAGAAGTACGTCTTGTCCAGTGTTAAGGTGATTGCAGCGATCTAACTATTTTACTTTAGTGCAAATTAAAACTTGGGTTGTCATGACAGTATCACAGTTTGACATGGAGCTATTAAGCAGCGAAAGCTACTTATTGAATTCATGCATGTCCGTCCGTTCGTCCGTCTGTAAGTCTGTCTGTGTGCATGATAACTCGATTGAACTTTGACCTATTGACCCCAAATTTGGTACACATACTGCGCTAACCCCTAGCGCCTCTAGGAATAAATTTAGCGTCAAGATACGAAGCATTTCGCTACTTTGATACATCTTTGCTAGCGCGACTTATTTTATTTGGATTTGGTTATTAATCATAACTTATGATATGTTCAAGTTATGAAAACCAATTAATAAGTGCAAAATTTAATTATTTTATTGTTTAAAAAAATTTACTGTCAAATCCACATTGTCCATGAGCATAAAATCGCTGGAGAAGTAAGCGTGCGCAATTTTGGGTCCAGATTTACGATCGCCAACAGATAAAACTGACCATTGGATGACATATGAATTTAAATTGAAATACTGAAATACTGAAATTGATAATTTCCACACGTATCAAAAAATTTGGCTGGAGAAAATGAATCAAATTGATTGTTGCAAACGTAGTAGCGGGAGCATAAAGAAAATGGTGTTAGGAGATGGAAGACGGGCAAGAACTTGGAGAAGTAATACCGGCTTCTATAAAATTTTGAGTGTACCAGTTTTCTGTTTTACATTAATTTTAGTAGTGGGAAATGTGGAGGCCACAATAAAATGCTGGTTAATGGGAGCAACTAGAACTACAGCTGCTAGAGTTTCCGAAGAGGGGATATACTGTCAAATTGCGGACCTGTATGCAAAAAACCTGACATCCTTAATTGGCTCTATTGATGGCGTTTCATTTCCTACGAAACTTCGTATATCGTGTGTCTCCACTTCCCCATCAAGTGTCTTGACAGCAGCCCTGTTCTGGGGCCAAACCAACATTCGTGATCTATCCCTACAGCGCTGCCAAATAGGATACATTGACAAAAATTCTTTTGCCACTTTTGAACGTGTTCTCGAGCGCATGGATCTAAGTTTTAACAATATTTGGGGGCTCCCAAATCAAACTTTGGGTAAATCTCATTTACTTAGTTTGAATTTGTCACATAATGCAGTAAGTGACACGGAAGACATTGGACTTTCCGATTGTGCAAATAGTCTACAAGTACTTGATTTGTCCTGGAATTGTCTTCGCTATGTTTCAGGATTATGTTTACGGGAGTTACGGATGGTTAATTTGGCGAACAATAAGATAGCAGAAATTGATGAAACGGCGTTCGCCAATAGTAGTTTATTAAGAACCATCGATTTGTCATCAAATAAACTTGTCACTCTCCCCAAAAACGTTTTTAAAATTGCATCAAATCATCTGAATTCAATTAAATTGCATAACAACTCAATCACTTTTATGCCTCCAGATATCTTCAATGGCCTTACAATGCTCGTTGAGTTAGAATTACATAATAATAAAATAATGCAAGTAGACGAAGGTGCCTTTAACGGTCTCCCAAACCTTCAAGTACTTTTACTGCAGAATAATTTAATAGAATTTTTACACAAGAGGGCATTTAAATCGTTGTCTAACCTAACATTACTCAACTTGTCAAACAATAAAATCAACACCGTGGATGGAAGATTTTCAGAATTGTTTGTACTACGTACTTTATTTTTGAATGACAATTTACTTCAAACGTTGGATGAGGACATCTTCAAAAATAATTCTCTCGACGAATTGGGACTCTCTGGGAATCTCCTGTCTACTGTTCCAACCGCTTTAAAACATTTAGAACGCCTTACCACGTTAGATATCGGAGAAAATAGGTAATTGAAATGGGCTATTTCCAAATTCTAAACCATTGAAATGTTGAAAATATTATTGTGCTCAAAGCGAGGTAAATTCTTTCAAAATTGTAAAACCTAACGATTAACGAGTCTTGACGGTGCGTATATGTGTGTTTTTGAAGAGCACTAAAACGCCAGAAGTAGCACAGATTATCCAATCCACGAACGTATATTATGTTTGTCATATTGTTAAAAAGATGATGGTTTTACAACTGAAAATTTTACTCCGCATTGGGATAATGTTTATTTTCCCGTAAATTAATCATGTAAACTTTTCTTTCAAAATTTCTTCAAAATTTCTTCAAAATAGGATTTCCATGTTGCATAACGACTCTTTGATGGGCATGTCTAAGCTCTGGGAATTAAGAATGTGTGGCAATCAAATTGAAGAATTGCCATTAGGACTTTGTCGACATATTATGCGCATTCATGTGTTAAACCTAGCGGAAAATAAGATTTCACATGTACCACAAGGTACGTTTTTGAGGTGTACAAATCTACGTATTCTCCAGTTGGGCGATAACAATTTAGATGAAATGCCTCCTTATCTCCCATACGGTCTACTCAGACTCAACGTGTCTTCTAACAACATCAAAACAATTAGCAATCTTCAAGAATCGATACAATCGCTGGAAATCGTGCACAATAAATTAGAATTTCTCACTGACTTGAATAGTTCGACACTTCGTGTACTGGATGCTTCATTCAACAAACTTAAAAAGTTGGATTTTCGAGGCGTGCCATTGAATTTAGTAATCCTTCGTTTGAATCATAACAGAATTAGAAAAGTCGCCGCCGGCACGTTTCTTCATTCACGTAGATTGAGGCGCATAGAGCTGGTTGGAAACTTGCTTGAGAATCTCCCATTGACG
Source organism: Willowsia nigromaculata (assembly GCA_034700605.1). NCBI lineage: Eukaryota > Metazoa > Arthropoda > Collembola > Entomobryomorpha > Entomobryidae > Willowsia > Willowsia nigromaculata. The sequence continues at coordinate 5,823 of JAQIXX010007188.1, read as the reverse complement.
TCAATTCAAATTGCTCAGATGGATTCTGGATACACGATACCGGACCTGTACATTGGAAATAACAATTTTACATGCGACTGCTCCATGGACTGGCTCCTGAGTAGGAACCAGTCCAGTGAAACACATCAACGCCCAATAGTGGCAGACATGGAGTCAGTTACTTGCACCACGGCTTTCACCAGATATAATAATCAAATTTCTCCACTTCCGGTGCTAAAACTGGAGGTTAACCACTTCATGTGTCCATATGTTTCCTACTGTGAGCAACATTGTATGTGTTGTGAATTTGACGCCTGTGATTGTAATCAGCGTTGTGCTGACTCGTGTACATGTTTAAGGGATTCTGCCGACACGTCGAACATAATTTTCTGTAATTCCAATCTCACGGATATTCCGCGCATTCCGATAGGCGCCACTCATTTGTATCTGGATAATAATACACTTCACACAGTAAAAAGCGTCGAATTCCTGGGTAAACGCCATTTAATTGTTCTCTATTTAAATAACAGCAGGATCCAAACAATTGAAAATCGATTATTTCGTAGTCTAAAGTCTCTACAAGTTCTTCATCTGGAAAACAACGAGCTGAATACATTAAGTGGTAATGAGTTTACAGGTGCGGAGAGCTTGGTTGAGCTATTTTTGCACAATAATTTGATTAGATCAATATCTAAAGATACTTTCTCCCGCCTTTCACTCCTGGAAAAACTTACCCTCCATAATAATCAACTTTCCCTCTATGACTTTACAATTTCGGAAGCATTAAATAGCAACTTACGTTTAAATAGTTTGACAATTTCCAACAATCCATACAGTTGTGACTGTAAGTACCTCATCGGACTAAAAGCGTGGGTGGCAGCTAATCAATCCCTTGTTGTTGATTTTGCCACTACAAAGTGTGCTGAAAAGGATTCACACATTCCACGATTCATCGTCAACATATGTAATAACGAAGAAGTCATTTCCAATTACAGCCAATACAAGAATTCAGTTCTATTAGCACCCGCGGTTAATGATAATTCTAACGGTATCTCAAGCCCTTCATTCATTCCAGGAATAACCAACGGAGGCGATGACAAAGGTGAAAACCAAGTGTTCGAGGGAAAATTCACGTTCCCTATGTTTATCGGGATCATCACTGTGACATTTGTATCTTTCTTGGTTATGCTCGTGATACTCAAAAGGAGAACTTCTTCTGTTGGGAAATCTGTATCAACTTCTAACTCAATATCCCTTGATGATATGAGTGGGACCAATAATGAGTTTTGTACACTCTCAGAACACGAGAACCTACTTGACGCTTTCTTCATTTATAGTAAGGGAGACGAATTCGTGGTTAGCAAACTGGTGGAATCACTTGAAGGAAATTCCACCTTATATCATCATACAGAGCCACAGCGACATCCAGTAAAGCGATTTAGACTTGGCTTGTTCCACAGAGATGTACATATTTCTCCAGAGAACATAGAGGGTAATAAAATCTTAACTACATTTGTCAAGTCGAGTGACAAAATTTTTGTGATTATTTCCAACAATTTCCTGAACGGGGAATGGGACAATGAGACTTTCAGGAGTTCCGTCTCTTCCGTGATATTGCAGTACTGCAGTAAGCTAATTTTTATAAGGATGCCCCCTGCAGAGCCTCTTCATGTCTACTCTTCCTTTAGTGTTATTCGTTCCACAGTCAAACTAGACTGGGGAGAAGGGGAATGGTTTTGGCAGAGGTTTCTGGAACTATTTCAAACTGGAGAAACAAGCTTTTGCCAACAATTGCCATATACTACGAATTTTAACCATAATAATCACACTAACGTGGCAAACGTAACCTGTAGTCGCAATCAGCTACGCCACTTGCAACAACAGCAATCTTCAGTCACCATAGTTCATCATCCTCTTCCTTCCCAACCAGTCCCAAAAGAAGTCCGCCAATATTCACCGAATGTAGATAAGTAATAATTTGTTCGTAGTAAGCTCTGGAAACAGTCAAAAATCTACTTCAAATCACTTTTAGTCCACAATTGAATGTATTTTATTTATGTATTTCCCGTTCTACTGGATTATAATATTTTGACATGTTTTAATTCCTTAAATGTAAACGAAAATTCATTATTCCAGCCCTGATATTATACAGTTTGTATATTTTTATTGTGTTCTCGTCAACTGGAAATATAACTTTCTAATTCCTGTATTATATGAATAGATGAAAAGGTTAAATGTACGTATGTAGAAATGTTCAGTAATAAGTTAGGAATAGGTTAAGTCGTCGCCACAGACAGAGCAAAGCAACGAGAAAAAAACTTTCGCTATATGAACAATTATTTTTAAGCTATTTTGAGATAAGCTTATTAGTTTATTACAACGAAAGGAATGCAAACGGACAGCAATATTGCTAGGCAATTTCGACATTTAAACATCCATAAATCACAAAAAAATCAGTTGAACGTGAAACACATTGAAATGTTGTACTTTCTATTTCAGCCAACTTTGATACAGATTTATATGTACGTATGTCGTATGCTACCTATTTAGATCGGACTGTCGTGTTATGATGATTCAACAAAAATAATGATGACATTGTGTATTGTGGCCAATTTTATTGACATAAGTCGGTAAACGCAGTACACATCAAGTTATGATTATCATGTCGTGTTTTTGTAATCTTGTATCCATAAAAATTACCCAAGACATCACATATAACTGTACAAAATTAAATTAAATTAATTAAATTAAAACTGTCTGCTCCAAGATTCAGTAAAGATTCTGTTTATAAATAAAGTTAAATCTCTCCACGAAAATTAATCACTGACATTAAAAATTTCGCTTAACGTGAATATACTAGCTTCTTTTATTTGTCTCACATTTAAGTATCCAGTGTGTCGGTCACGAACATATTATAATTTGCTTTGCCAGTCTCATTATTTATCTCAATTATTTACTTTATTCATAAAATGTCTTCAAATTTCTGAAAATCTTCCAACCCTATCCCAAATGTTTACACGTATTTTTGGGACTTCGAAGTACTCGTAGTCTGAAATGTTAAATATTTAATTGAACTGAATGCGTTTCATTTTAACATATCTCTACTAAAGTAAGCTAACATAGAATCTTTTATCTTTGAATCGATGTGAGAATCATATTATTACTTAGAAGGTTTACCTGTACACAAGATCAAGAATGTATAATTTTAAGTGTATGCGTTCAACACGCAACAACTAAATTTTAAATCAGATATTAATATGATATTAACATTAATTACATTTATCGATTTTATCGATTGATAATAAATAAAGAAAAGATTTTAAAAATAATATTATCTAGAGGTAGGAAGTTTTTTCTTGGATGGAGAATTTTCTTCCGCGTGTCCACTAAAAATTTACAATCACAACATTTGTTATTGGTCTTGTGTTTTCTCCTACTCTTTCAAATCTTGTATTTAGACTGGTATTCCCTAAACGCGATTTGGAAATCCAGATATTCAACAAAAGATGTCTTCCATGAGGACAATTGGAACTCCATATCCGTCTTCTGTTCATCCAAATTTTTTATATTCTCAACAACGTCGTTCGAATGGGAATGCATAGTTGCAACGAGGCACTCGGCAATATCATTTAAGCACTTGAAACATATCTCCTTTTCGTCCACCGTCTTCTTGAGGGAGTCATATTTCTCTAACAGAACCTTGCTCTCGTCAACGTCTTTCGGGATTTCACCAACGCTTATTTGTCTTCTCATATCAGATATCCACTTTAATAACTGTTGACATTCGAATGCACATCTTTCTTCGAGTTCGGATTTGCGAATCTACATATATAAACAATCTTAAGATTAGCGCAACAATTAGTGCATTCAAGAAAATAAATGATGATGTACCTGTAACTTGTTAAAAAGTTTCCCACGATCCCACTTGTTGGAAAGATTTGCATATTTCTCTCGAACTTTCTCCGCCAGGTATACATCGAGTTTGCACAGTCTTTCAGTCTCTGATCCAAGCATGCTCATCTTGCTCTGAATTCGGAAAAGGTCCCCTTCAAGCTTTTCAGTTTCACAAATCAAAACACGTACTTCGCGTAAATCCTTTGCAAACACGTCTTCTGAAAACTTTAGTGCATTTACATCAATCAAAGCCATGGTCTCATCCACCGCCCAGCTGAACCTCTGCATCTCCAACATTTTCACCATCCCTTCTACAGCCTCCTTTAAGATTTTCCAATTGTCATTCACTTTCCCCCTCTTTTCCTGAATATTCTGTTGATTTTCATGCCCATAACTAATCAGTGTATCAGCATAGTAATTCATTTCAAGCAAGTCATGCTCATGAATTTTCATTTCCGTCTGCACCTCTACGCATTTTTCCATCTTTAACTTCAACCATTTGAAATCATTAATTGGTACACCAAAATCATAAACACGGATGAATGCATCCATGTCTTCAATCCAGGCTAACATTTTCTTATAAGCATTCTGAAATTGGTTGAACATTGTCGTCTCCTTGAGTATGAATCCCTTTTCGACAAAAAGTGCAAGTAGAGTTTCCATCCTCTTATGCACATGATCTAAACGAGTTTGTATCCACGAAGTGGTTTGGTGGCGTCCAGTCAGTTGAATTGCCAACGAATCCAATGCCTTGATGTTCTTCATTCGAACAATTAGCTCTGCCTCAAAAATCTATTGGATTTTTATGGTTCTTATTTATTTCAATTTCAATTCAGATTTCAATATTTATCATTGAATTTGATTTGCTTGCAAGAACTTTTGCAAATAAAAATTACCTTGTGCTTTTCGATCTCACTATGAAGATCTGTTAAAGTGGGAAATTTTGCCATCTGGGAATGTTGACTAATCCAATTCTCTAATTCATTTGCCTTCATCACAAACTCGTCCGGAATCTTATCACGATCCTTCAACTGATCTGCTTCTAACACAGATGCGAAGGGACAAGGGTGTAATTCCATGGTATTACTACTCCTACTACTATCACCTGACAAAAGCTGAAATTTCGTTCGAAATCACAATCGTTTCTCATCTTTTACAATAATACAACTTCGACATTAAAGCGAATTAATTACCAACTTAACTAAGCATTGAAATTTATTTACACGTGAGCTTACCTCATCAGTTTCAACGTTCAAAGCATTTATATGTGGCTTAGGCGTCGTCCCAATCTTCTTCGATGAATCGTCCCTACAACGATCAACTTCCATCGCTATTAGATTAACTTAACTCAACTCGGCGAAATTTCTACTACAATTAATATCAAATTTGTGAGTTTAATTGTAATTGGTTGAAAATTTTTGAAAATCTCTCACAAACATGACCCGACTAACGACAAAAAACTATAATCTTCTCCTTCTTCTTTTTGTGCACCCTACAAAAGAGTTCAGAACTCAGAGACAAACTAATCTCAAAACACCATCCTCGAGGACTGAAAAACTTAAAACACAGCAGTGAACACAGTACGTTACAAGAAGAAACTACTTTGTCGTTTCCATGATCTTGGCCTCCAACAATCAAGCACTAATTCCTCCAAAACATAATCGTAATTCTTCGTTACAATACTCCAATCGCTTTTCCGCTGTCATTGTTTATTGTTGAGGTAACTCAATGTTTTCTATTTCATTATTAGAAGTTCAAGTCTATGAAATTATGAAAACATAAATAGACACGCGGAATGCTCAATGTTTAATTTCCATAAAAAAATCCTATTTGTTCTTGCAACTTGCAACCCATGTCGATGCTTGTATGGAATTACTAGAAAGGCCATATGTTCCTGCGCTAAGCGCACGAACAATAGCTGGCAGATAAGATGAATGGTATTTAAAATCA
>JAQIXX010007187.1:0-11183 GCA_034700605.1 Willowsia nigromaculata | reverse complement strand
TGCGAGATGGCCTACCACGAACATCCACAAATCTGGAGAGGGCCATGATGATCTCGTCCGTTGACAGGGAATGAACGGCTTCCAGATGGACTGCACGGGTTACCATGCAGCATATTAGGACTCCCCATCGCTTCTCATGATGACGGCCCACTGTCACCTCCATCGGACCAAAGAGGTCAATCCCAGATGCTGTGAAGGGGGGCTGGTCACTGGCCAAACGAAAATCAGGGAGGTTTCCCATTCTTTGAGGAACTAGCTTTGCTTTCATTATTCGACAAAACTGACAACGACTCCAGCTTCTTTTGACCACATGTCGGGGGTCCATAATCCAGAACTTTTGCTGTAGACGTGCCAATACCGTATCCACTCCCTGATGGGCACAATTCACATGCTCCAAATCCACTATGAGTTCCGTTATTTTATGTTTTGGGGGCAGGATTAGGGGAAACTTCATACTTACAGGAACATCTGCAGCACCAATTCGTCCATCAATGCGCAGAAGTCCATCAGAATCCAGTCTTGGACACAGTCTCCACAGTTTGCCCTTGCGTTTCAGCTGGCCCCCATCGCGAAGAATTTTCAGTTCCAACTCAAATTCATCTTCTTGAGCGACTCGAACAAGATTCTTCTCTGCATCCTTCAAATCCTCCGGAGTAATACAGGATGATGCGTGCAACTTTACCACTTGTGTCCTCATCTTGGAAATCCTCACTTCCATCTTAATCAATTTCCAAGGCGGCTGGCTCTCAATTTTTCTACTCTTGGCAATCCAGTGTATGGCTGCTCGTGTGACTCCGGCTGTGGTTCTGAGTAATCTGTTGTGATTTGAGAAGTGTTCGGGGTCAGGAATAGCCTCCTTCACTGACACCACCTTCCCGCCCAGCTCCAATCCACACCCATCGCTAATGGACGGGCTGACTCCGGAACTGTCCCCGAGAAGAGATGTGGTGACAGCTACGAAAGTTTCTCCCTTTCCCTTCCGCTGTTCTTCAAAATTCCAATTTGCAGGATCTTCCTCCAAAAATGAAGGTCCACGGAACCAATCACAGTCAGGCTCAAATGAAATATCTGACTCCAGCCGCGTTGCCACATCCGCTATGTTGATTTTAGTGGGGATCCAGTTCCACTCCGTTGGATTCGTTGCCTCTTGGATTTCCCCAACACGGTTAGCCACGAACTCTCTATGCTTGCCAGCCCTTGAACGCAGCCACTGGAGTACGGTACTGGAATCTGTCCAGAAATAACGCTTGGAGATGGGAACCTTCAGCTCCTCCTGGATGCTGAGAGCAAGCCGCGTTCCCATTAACGCTGCCTGGAGCTCCAGTTTCGGAATAGTGGACTTCTTCAACGGAGCCACCCTTGCTTTTGCTGACACAAAGGATACGTCCAGATGACCATTGTGTTGAACTCGGAGATAACACACTGCACTATAAGCTTCCGAGCTGGAATCCACAAACACGTGAAGTTGGATATCGGTGGCAACACAAAGGGCTTGGGAGTAACATCTAGGGACGACTACATTCTTCAAGTTCTCCAACATAGCCAGCCACTTTATCCACTTATTGTAAGTTGCCACTGGAATCTCGTCATCCCAGCCGACTCCACTGCTCCAGACTTCTTGTAGCAAAATCAATCCTTTGATTTTGTAATGGCTGATGAATCCAATAGGGTCGAACAACGACATGATCAGCCCACACATCTGTCTCTTAGTAGGCATATCTCCAAATAAGATTCCAGGGTTAACCTTGTGTAACCCCAATTTGAACTGGAAAGTGTCGTTGGAAGGGTTCCACCACATTCCCAATACTCGCTCGCCTGGAAACTCTTCTTTCTCCTGAAGATTCTTGCCTCCTTCAGCACGGAGGTCCTCTGGAATTGACTGCAGCACTCTGGTGGAATTCGACATCCACTTGCACACCACAAAGTTGCCAGCTTGGTTGATGTCTGACAGCTGTTGACGAAGTTGAATGACTTCCTCCTCTGAATCTCCTCCCGAAAGGCAGTCATCAACATAAAAATCTGACATGATGACCTCCACAGCTCGTGGAAACTTATCTTTGAAGAGGGTGGCATTGTAGTTTTTTACATAGATGGCAGTAGCAGGGGATGACGTTGCTCCAAAAATCATTACCTTCATTCGGTAGTGATCAGCAGGTCTTCTTGAATCACCATCTCTCCACAAGAAACGCAGACTGTCTTGATCTTCCTTCCGTATTTTGACACGGTGGAACATGTCGGCGATGTCGCCAGTCAATGCAACTTTGTACCGCCTGAAGTTCCACAGGACTCCTACTAGCGATCTGATGAGATCAGGTCCCTTCAGCAAGTTGTCGTTGAGGGACACTCCGTTCACTTTGGCTTTGGCATCCAGTATAAACCGGAACTTCCCAGGCTTGTTGGGGTTGGTAATTCCAAAATGAGGAATTACGTACGTGCGCTCGCTTCTGATGGCGGCTTCCGCTGGAGATAGCTTCCTAGCGTATCCCTTGTTCACGTATTCGGTGATTTTGTCATTGTAGAGCTTCTTGAAAGATGGGTTCTTCATCTTCCTCTCCACAAACTCGAGCCTCTTCAGAGCTGCAGCTTCACTCTCCGGAAATGAAACGTCATCCTCACGCCACAATAAGCCAGTCTCGTAGCAATAACCAACTTTCTTTGTGGTCCTCTCGAGAATCTCATATGCCCTCTTTTCGTCAAGGTTGGCTCCTTTGCGTTTGGCAACTTTCACTCCAAAATCATCAATGGAGAAAGACTGTTTCATTATGTTATGTAGGTAATCATTTGTGATCGTACCTATTCCACAGATTGCGTTGATGACCCCAAGACCCTCATTGTCAAAGTTGCCAGATATGGCCCAGCCCAACTCTGACCTCCATCCAATCGGCTCTTCGTCACCACCTTGCAGCAATCTTCTTGCCAGAATGAGGCGTGGATTGTTGTTTCCCACGATCAGGTCTGGAACAACTTGATTGAGATTGGGAGCAGCTACTCCTTTCAGATGAGGGTACTTCTTCTTGATCTCATCGATATCCATGCTGTAGGGGTTCATTTTTATTTCATCCACTGTGACCGCTCCCTGCAACTTGCTGTACTTGCAGCCACGAAGAATTCCAGAGATATCCATCGTTACGGATGCAGCGTTCTTCTCCATGACGTCTTCTCCACTTATGCCTCGATAAGAGTAGGAAATACGCTGCCCCTCCAATCCCAACTTGTCAGCAATGCTTCGTCTTATCAGGCTTCGGCTGGCCCCACAATCGAGAAGTGCGTAACATTTGATGACGCCCTTTGGACCACTAAGCTTCACTGGAACGATTGGCAATGGTCCGTCACATCCAGTGATGACTGCAAAGCTTCCATGCACCTTCACGTTGCTGTCACCATGTGGGAAATCCATGAACAAGTCATTGTCACCATCTTCCTTCGCCTCCCTCTTGTCTTCCTTCTTGGACCTGTGAAGGAGGGGGTGGTGCTTCTTGCCGCACATGTCGATGGTGCACTCCAGAGATTCTTCACATTCTTTGAGACGATGACCTGGCTGGAGACAACTGATGCATAACTTGTTCATCTTCACAATCTTCCATCTGTCATCCAGCTTCTTCTTCTGGAAGCTCCAGCACTTGGCTAGCGTGTGACCTGTCTTTCCACAACTTGCGCACTTCTTGTTGTCACTGGTAGAAAGATTGATGGAACCTGGCCCCCGCCGGCGTCGCTTTTCTTGCTTATCATCCTTCGTTTCTTCAGGTCTATATTCCGCTCTTTGATAAGCGATTTCGAGTTGTAATGAACTCCATTCTGAGAAGCCCATTAGATTATCTTCACGGGTGCCATCAGCTGCTAACCACTCGAACCATCTCGTTGCCAGGTCGTGGGACAGCTTTCTCACGAGGGTCTCCAAAAGCTCCACGCTGTTGAGGTAACCGTCTTCTTTGTAAGCGATTACGTTGGACACCAGTGCTTGCACAGCTAGCCCAAATTCAATTATCGTGTCTGGCTTTGCTGTGGTCACTTGAGCACAAGCTTTTACTTTGGAAGCCAAAGCATTGAGGACGACACGGGGGCGACCAAATCGTTTCTCCAAGTCGTCCATCACGATGTTCACATTCTTCTTATTCACCATGAGATGCTGTACCGTTGTTTTCGCTTTTCCAGTGAGAGCTTTCCTAAGGCGGGACTTATTTTCTGAGTCATCGCTTTCATGCTTAGCATTGATCCGTTCATACTCAGATTTGAACTGGACCCAGTCTTCAGGTTCTCCAGAGAACTTGGGGAGGTCCTTGTCTATGGTAGTCTTCATGATTACTTGTTTATCCTTCCATGGATTTCTCCTGAGTTCGTTGACAAGCTCACGAATTGAGACGTTGTCGTTTGAAGGTCGATGATCGTCCTCATCAGATGAGCCTTCGTAGGATTCGGTCGGAGGTGGCGGAGGGCCTTTCTTCACGGGACGCTGATGGGCATAACGTGGGTTCTGAAGACTCCTCTTCTCTTCAGCATTATCGACTGCTGCTGTTGAATTGAAGTTCAAATGTCTTGGAACTTCCATCATCTTCCGAGTAAGAGGTGTCCTGCCTTGATACTGCACTCCATCGTCGTTCTTATTTCCACCACCAGATGTCTTCTGTAGGAGTTGTTTATCGGCGTCGGACTGCACTCCACTTGAACGCTGAGCTGCTCCATCAGGATTCCCTCCGTTTGACTGCTGCTGCTCATCAGGCTGCTTTCCCATTGAAAACAGATTTTTCGTCGAATTTGTGACCCAATCATCAGTACGATTCTGCTCAAGGTCACCATCCACAATTGAGATATCATCATCGGAATCTGCCTTCTCCAGATCAAGATTCTTCTTCTTCTCAATAAGCTTCACTTGTTCGGGTGCAGTTAGCCGTAATCCCTCCAAATCAATCTTGAGGGTCTCCACGAGATCTTCCATTTGAATTTCCTCCTGGAGGAGGACATCCGCCAGCTTCTCGACCTCTTCTGCTGTCTTCGACTTGTCGTTGTTGAGGCGGTCCAACATCTTCTTGACTGACACAAGCTTCCTCTCAGCATGCTTCAATTCAATCTCTTTGGAGCACACTTGCTTGTGAATTTGGAAGAGCTGCTCCTCCGCCTCCAACTCGATCTCCTGACGAATGACAGTGCGAGATGACTTGGTAGAGGTGCTCCTTGGCGCTGACCTTCTAGTGTTGGCTGTATCCCCAAACCGGGGTGCTGGAACTCCCTTGTTGGTTCTGGCACTCCTCCTTGGAACGCCCTCTTGATTGGCCATGGTTCACTTGTTTCACAGCAGAAACAAATAAAACAATTAAAACTTTTAATTAAAAACAATAGTAATTTCCCGGGTTTCGGCACCAATGTTGCTGTCTGCTTATTGATGCCAAATGATAATAACAATTTGCCTGGTTCGAAACAAATATGGGGTTTTGGATGAGGGATGAAGCAGTAATGTGCAGGCTTATCGGCAGCCGTTACACTACTATCAGAATGCTTCTAATTAACAAAAATGCTCAAAAGCGGCAATAAAATTAACTTAATCGCAACAGAAGGGTTAACTTTAATTAATTGCAATATTAGCGGTCTTTTATTGCAATCGAAAACACAAATCAATTAATTTTACAGAAAAATTAAAATTCACTCAAGTGCAGAATTCAGCTCAGACTGTCAACTGTCAACTCTTTCTTCTCAACTTGCCTTCTATTCTTCTTTCTGCATCTACCAACCAGACAGAATGCAACGCAAAATACCACATGCACACAATCATAATTCACAACTTAATAAAAAACTCTATGACTAACAAAATTCATATACTACATAAAATCAACGGTTTTGGACCAACAACAATGTATGAAATGGCAAAGTTTGTAGACACGGTTTTGCTTTTGAGTTCATGATAGTCGCGCTGATAATTGATAAGATTTTTGATTGTTTCATTGAAACGAGTCTGTGAGCCTATAATCCTATAATCATCCTTTGATTTTCTTCTATTTGAAACTTCATCTCAGCATTCTTCTGTCTCATAGTTGCTTCTAGGGTGCGGATTGTAGCGGCATTATTACTTGCCATAGCTGTTGCAGAGATTCCAGCGACGACTGCGTGAAATAAAAAACGCACTTCCCAAGATTAAAAGAGGATCGAACCGTTTGGGTCGTAGGAGTACTTCCTGCCAGCCGCGGTGGTAACATGTTTCAAATTCATATCTGAATGCTTCCTTGTATATTTCGTTGCATTTATCCACTGCGTCAGGGATGAGCGAACAATATTGCTATTAAACATCTAACAAGGGACCAGGAACTAGACAATAAATTTCATCTGTATGAATCCCATGGTAATTGGAGTATCACTCTTAACACAAGACGGGAAATTTTACGACTGGAGACGCAAGATGCAGATGAAAAAAGTCCAAACACGCAGCAAATCAAGAGCATGTGTGTAAAAAGGCAATGGGTTTTGTCTTCTTTGTCATACCCATGCGTTGCTTAAAATGCTTAAATCAAGCTTCTTCTTTAAAACAGGCTTGGTAAGGATGTCTGCTGCTTGTTTTTCTGTAGGTGTGTACTTCACTACAGTCTAATTTTCTTTAATTAGTAATGATAGCGGACATCTATGTGTTTGCTATGTTCATGAAATTCTGGGTTCTTTGCTAGTTTAATGGCAGTTTCGTTATCAACCAGCTATGGAGTGATATTGTTGCATGAAAATCCAATCCCTACTCATCAATGAAACGACGATACCAAACTGCTTCTTTCCCCCATTGAATAGTGCTATGTATTCAGCTTCTGTGGAAGACAATGCAATGCCTGTTACAGGATCGAGAGTAGATTATATCATTTGAATAATTTGATAAAAATTTGTATTTCTTAAAAGATGCACGTGGCTTGATGCAGCCATTAATTTTGTATGCTCCACGAGAAGTAATGATAAGAAATGCTAGCTGATTTTCCCGTGAATTCTTGTGTGTAAAAAGGGGGATATGCCTCCTCTCAGCAATTCTAGTTAAGAGCTCCACGTGCATAACTGTAAAATTAATTGAAGATGGTTCAAGGTGACAATTGTTACCTCTTAAATTAGTCGTAAAGGCAATTTTCTGTGTTAAAGTTTTGAGGAGTAGCAGCCAGGAATTCTGTCTCCAGTGATCCTGTTACTCCTTCAGTTAACTTTGTAAAGGAGAATCAGAATTGTGATTCCTCCTCCTTTTTTCTGTACTTTTATGTACTGCTCGGCCAGATTGGCCAGCATTTCTCATTAGACTTGCTTCTGAGACTCACGTTGGAGCTCAGACACTTTCATTTTGTCAAATGATAATTTCTTGTTTCCCCCGAGTGGGAATCGTAATCTTGTAAGTTGTTCTCTTTAGTTTCATGTTTGTGTGATAAAAGAAATCTAACATCACTAAAACAGCTCGTCTAAAACTTGCATTTTTAGCATTCTCGGCAATCATTTAATTCCATTTGCTACGCACTACTAACGCTGTGCTCACGTAAAGAATCATCGCCGCCACCGGTCTCACGATAATCATAAAACTCGAGCCCTCGATTTTTAGCGAGCCCTAACAGCCTGTTTGCTTCTTACTTTTCCATATAATGAGAGCATTGTTGACAAAGAAAGCAAATCCTGTCATCGATTTGTGGTCAGATTTATATCCAGCATAGTCAGAATCTGTGAAACCCGTGAGCTGAATAAGTTTTCTGGATATAAGCTGGATAATAGATTCTAAGGTCTGGAGTACTATTCAAGTTCGGAAGAACGTATTTTGCACAATTCCAATGGGTGTCTCCAAAAGAAGTAGTGAAGCGAGAAAGCTTGGAGATAGCATAAGTTATATCTGGTCGGGTTGTGCGTGAGAGAAAAAGCAATGATCCAATTAGCTGTCTATATGGGATATTCTCTGCACATTCATCTGCTGGCTGTAAATCTGTATTGGGCTGCAAAGGGACTGAGGCTGTCTTGCAATCGGTCATGTTAAACTTCTCTAAAAGAGAATTGATGAAGCCTTGCTGGCTTAGCATGATGCTTCCATCCGGAAGTTGGTCTATTTCAATCCCGACAAATGCTCTGACATTGGATGTCTTGATTTCAAACACTTCACGTATTTCTTTAAGAATGCTCTGCAATGTATGCTTTTTCTGACCAAGGAGTAGGCCATCATCTACGTACAATCCCAAGTAGAGTCTCTCTCCATTCACATTACCAATGAACACGGATGAATCACAAGAGCTCGGGGCGAACTGATAATTTTGTAGGAATTGTGTGAAAGTGCGATTCCAACAGCGAGGAGCTTGTTTCAATCCATACAAGCTCTTTTGGAGAAGGCACACAGCATTTTCTTGGCCATTTTCAAATCCTTCTGGTTGTTTCATGTAGATGGTTTCGTCTAATTTTCCATACAAAAAGGCTGTCTTAACATCAAATTGCATGATGGCTAGTTTCTGGGAAGCTGCTACAGCGAGTAGGAGTCTGATTGATTCATAGCGGCAAACGCTTACAAAAGTTTCATCGTAATCAATTTTATGCTTTTGGAGATATCCTTTGATAACAAGGCGAGCTTTGTATCTTTCAATTGAGCCATCAGGGTGCCTCTTCACTTTAAATAACCAGCGGCTGTCTAGTACTTTAGCTCCATCTGGTTTCTGCACAATAGTCCATGTTTCATTCTTCTCATGACTATTCATTTCTTCTTGCATGGCAAAAATCCATTTGTCATTGTCACTGGAGTAAACTGCATCTGTAAAGGTGACAGGCTCATCGTGGCAGTGAGCTAGGTTTGCTTGGTAAATTGGAAATGGAGGCTTAAGCTTTGATCTGTCGCGGAGAGTCATGGTGCTTGGTGTTGGAATTTTAATCTTTGTTGCTCCGGTGTTTGGGATTTCAGCTTGAAATCTCCCTGCTCCCCCTGCATTTATACCAACGTTAATAGATTGTGATGTTTGTGCAGGAGATGAAGAAGGAGCGGAAGTTGCGCTTTGCTGTTGAGGTTCTCCTTCTTCATTATTATCATGCTTTTGCTCTGAGATGGCTTCATCAGCATTCGTTTCATGAACGACAGTAACAGGAACATATTTTTCTACTGTTTCTTGAAAGCTCACATTGTGGGCAATGATCATCTCTCTGGTGCTGGGATTATAAAGACGGTATTTGTTGGAGTATGCATCATAACCGCAGAGAACCATTTTCTTGCTTTTGGGTGCCCACATGCGTCTTTTTGATTTATCAGTATGTAGGTATGCTGTGCTTCCGAAGACCCTTATGTGGCTTAGGTCTGGCTTTTTCTTAAAGATAGCTTCATATGGGGTTATGTCACCATTTCCTGTTTTGGTGAGGATTCTGTTGTGTATGTACACAGAAGTTGCTACTGCTTCTGCCCAAAGTGATTCGTTGAGACGGCTGCCAATCAGCATGGAGCGACTTGAGTCCTTGATTGTTCGCATTTCCCGTTCTCAGTGGATTGGGGACAGCCTGGAGGTGAAAGGCCATGAGCTATTCCTTTCGAGGAAAAGTACTGCTTCATTTCTGCATTTACAAATTCCGTTCCGCAGTCACTTCTGAAGGCCTTCACCTTGTTTCCTGTTTGATTTTCAATGAAAGTGATGAACTGTTTGATGCAGTATGCTGCCTCATTTTTGTGGCGGAGAAAATGAACACTGCGGAAGCCAGTGCATTCATCTTTCATTAACAAGAAGTAAAGAGAACCAGTAATCGAGGGTGCGTCCATTTTTCCTGCTAGATCTGCATGCAATATTTCTCCAGGAAGGCAGTCTACGTTGTTCTCAGCGCGTGGAAATGGCTGTCTTGCTTCTTTTCCAAAATGGCAGTCATCACAGTTGACCGATGCTCCAATTTGCTGGGAGTCAATTCCTGTGACTGCTTGCTTGTCTACTGTCTTTTTAATGCATCCAACGTTGATATGGGCTAATCTGCTGTGCCATAGTTTGCTTGTATCTTTTACTGAGCAAGAAAATGCATGCGCAAGTGGTTTCCTAAATTTCATAACGTACATTCCATTTTTGTACTCTGCCATAGGACCACTGGAATTCTTGAAATGAAAATATGCTGCTTTGTTGTCTCTTGTCACGGTGTACCCTTGTTGGCACATTGCTCCTTCACTGAACAGGTTCACTCCCCCAGGAATGAAAAGTACATCTGTTATGGTATATGCTTGCCATACAGAGTCAATACATGCTTCTACACGTACGGTTCCTTTACCGTGAACGTTAACACTGCTGTTGTCTGAGAGCATAAGGGGCCTGGCTTCTGAGAAATCTTCATAATCAATGAACCATTCTTTAGAGCCTGCAATATGCTGAGAAGCTCCGCTATCGCTAAACCAAGTGTCATTGGTGCGTGCGTTGTTGCTTTGAGCGATGAATGCATTTGCTGGACGGGGTGGAAAATTGTTATTATTTCTGTTTTGTTTCTGCTGAAAATTCTGCTGCTGCTGTTGGGGATTGCCTCTGTTGGCTCTGTCACCCGATAAATCTGTGTAGCATTCTCTAGCCCAGTGACCTGTCTTGTCACAACGATTACATTTTGTCGTTTTCTTCAATGCTGCAATGTCATCCATTTTGTTGTGTTGCTGTGGACGGGAATTATGACGCTGAAAATTATTCCCATTTTGCATTCTTAGCGTAAAATTCTTGTTGTTGCTGGAGTGATTATGATTCATCTTGGCTTTCTGATGATTGACCAAATAGGCTGCTGCTTTTGCCTCTGGTTCTGTTTCTTCGCTAAATGTTTCTTCCAATTCTTCTATGCGTAATCGAGCAAGTAGTGCGACCATTGTTTTGTCTGCCGGTGCAACGCTCTCCCATGCACGACGAAAACTGGTGTAGCTCTTGGGTAGGGCTGTAATTATCCGGGAAATCATGGCTGATTCCGTTATCTTCTCTCCCATAGTATTTAATGCACGAGCTATTTTCTGAATCTGCATGTAGCCTGCAACAACAGCGGTTTCTTTTATTTCATACTTATAGTACTTCTGCCAAAGATGATTCTTGTTTTCTGCGCTGAAGTCTGAGTTTGCATCTCGCAAAGCATCAAACATTTCCTTGGAGGTCATGGAGAGTTCTATGTACGCTGCTTGATCCTCAGTAATTGCACGTGTAATTTGAGATTTCGCTAGAATATCCTTGTCTTCCCATTTTTCAATGTCTGCTGCACATGTAGTAGGCCGGGGCTCGTCTCCC
>JAQIXX010007186.1:0-11183 GCA_034700605.1 Willowsia nigromaculata | reverse complement strand
AGTAAAAAATCTGACAAGGGATTTCGTCATAGTTGTGTTCCATTTTTTTTAGAAATACCTCAAACATGACAATAGATGCATCAAAATATTTATGGTATAGGAAGAGGACAACTTTTTAGCCCCTATTGTGCAAAATATGCTCTTCTATGGATCAATTTTCTCTCTGGTTACCTTGGGAATATCATTGGCGGTTTTCTACTTCTACAGGTAAGCCTTACATTGTTGAGTCCATTTCTTATTCAAACATATTCTAAGCAGATGGTATTAAGTTAACGCTCTGGTAGAATAAATTATTCCATACACTTGCATTAAGAAATCCCCATGGAAATAATATTTAGCATATGTAGCAGATTACTAGTGACATAAGTAATGGCAATGTTACATGCTTTCACTATAAAATTATCATTTATCCACCTGCATTAACTCAATACATAGGTGTCTGTGGTGTGACCGTGTGACAGTTCAGGTTCACCTAATGGTGGCCTTGCTACTTCGGTTTATTCTCTTACTGGTTATGGCAGAGCCCTACGTGGTTGGACGAGTGGATAATTACAGGAATGTGGTATGTTGACCTTTTCCTTTAACTTTCATATTAATTTGGCATCTTTTACTCTAGGTATTTTACTCTACCAAGCACTAAGAGCACCATTCTAACAATTTATACCAATTTGCATAAAGGACCTCCTATGTAAAGCCGTAATAGTAATGTTCTTGTACGCGACGGTAGCCTCTATTAAATGGATGTTCATACAAGGTCTATATTTAAACATTGCTTTGTCACCGAGAGCTATCTCAAGCAACACGCGTGCTCATCTCAAAGTCTACTACATCGTAGGATGGGGTAATTTGAACAACTTTTCCCAAATCATAGTGACGTCTTGAAAACTCTTTTTTTGCAAAGCATCTTCCCCTTTTGTTAAAAATCTAGCGGTACCAGCATTGATCGTCTTAGCTTATGTTGTCGCAATGATATTTCAAGAGAAGCAAGAAAAGTGCTGGCAGGGATATCTTGATATGGATCAAATGTGGATTTTGCTCGCACCAATTATATTTGCGTTGGTGGTACGTAAATTATGAAGAAATCTTGAAAAACTTTGTCCCAAGAATAGAAAAATACTTTCTTCACTTTCACAGATCAATGGAATATTCCTACTCAATATTTTAAGAGTTCTTATGAAAAAAGTTCGCAATTCAAATGCACGATCGGATAACTCTCAAATAAAGTAAGTGATCACTTTTCTTTTTTCAGATTCTATAAATAAAATTCATGTTATGTCTGAGGGCAAAATTCTACATTTCACATTTAATATCTTCTGCTTACATAGAGCCGCAGGTAGAGCTACAGTTTTCCTGTTCCCCGTGCTTGTAATAAACAATCTCCTCCTACTCTCTAATCCTGGCGGAGAATATAACAAATACTTTGTCATTTTAAGTACATTTTTTGGATCCACTCAGGTATTTACTTTTAAAATATGTGCTTAAAACTTATTATCGGAATAGGCTGTAATATTTATTATTACAATGTACAGGGCATATTTGTGGCATTGGTATACTGTTTCAACAACAAAGAAGTGAAAGCTGCAGTTCAACGCAGTATCCAGCGAATGAAAGCACGCAGAGAAGTGAATTCAAGTCAAATCCCATGTACACAGCGTGAGAGACAAAGGAAGAGCTCACCAGTAGGGATTACAGGAGATGTACCAACTGTGAGCAGTACGGTGGAACAAAAAAGTGTAAGGGGAACCAATAATAAGGACACTAGTTTGGAAGAGATTTTCCAAGTATAATTTCATTATAACGTAGGCCTACATGCCTGGTAGTAATACGGGTGTTATGGTAAGCTATAGACTACTTCAGGGATAATCAATTTTAATCCATATACTATCTGTAATATCACTTTAGAGGAATTAATTAAAATTTATTAGTTGGATATGCTGAACAAAACAGTTTACTTCGGCGGACTTCCAAATTGCATTTGTTATTGTTTTCTCTTGTGCGTTTTATTCCTTGTTTATTATTTGACTTAGCGAAAGCAGATAACAGCGTTTTAACTATATTGATGAAGGAGAATATAACATAATGTACAGCGTAGTTTACGGTAGAACATAATCTTTAATAAAAAAATTGCAAATCTATTAATTTGTCATGGATATACAAAATTCGATATTCATGTAGACAAAGAAATTCTATGAATTGAATGAACACTTTCATAGAACATTGAAAACTTTCATTATCAATTTTATACAGAAATGATATGGTTCTCACAAAAAATCCTTTCATCTGCATAATATGCACCACACGTACTTTCTCATATTTTACTACTTTGAAATATAGAAAGTGGAACTGGGAATAATTCTATCTGCATTACTCAAAATCGATGCAATTGGTTATTTTAATGAATGGATTTCAAGCTCACAAGTAAGTACGCAAAATACAAACACACTGCTGGAGAAACAACAACAGGTAAAAATGTTTCGATATTCTTTCTTCTTAAATGCATGAAAATGTCTCTGCAAATAGTGGATTCACTTCCTTCATAAAACTATCCATCACTTTGTATCCTAAAGATTTTAGAACGCAGCCCATGTCATCCAAGTTTATAATATTTTATATCCGTCATAAATAAGTACATTTTCAATGGTCCATCTAAAACTGAGCGTCAAAAACCCTGAGCCAACCGATCATTCCTAAAAAAAGTTTTGATCAAAAACGACTCTGATTTTATGAGGAAATCCATTTGTTGAACCCTTGGGAAACTAAACATCCGTGAATACGTACACGACTCAACAATCAAATAGATTACATGCAAAATCTTACTCGGAATAATGTCATGTCATGTCCGAGTCTTAATTTCTTACTTTATGATTCATATTCGCCCCCAAAATGAAGGACTAGATGAAACCTAAATGGATATAAGTGAGACATTTAAATTTACATGACAATTTTTAAATCAATATTTCCTCAATTAATATTCTGAAAGGACCTGGCTCAAAGTTTATTGTCGTCCTTAAAGCGTTATGATGATGCATCTCTCTAAAGTCGTTAAGCGGCAAAACGACTTCTAGCCTAGAACGTAAATTGCACAAATTCATTGCCAATACAAAACACTGCCAAAGAATGACCCCATTTTCCCTTAATTGAAAAAAATAGCATGGCTGGATATGACTTTTGCAAGCAGTAGATACAAAATACAAAGACTCAAAATTCATGAAAAATATTTTTGAAAAGTAAAATCAAGATTTTTTACGGTGATCGCACCAAACATAGTAGCAAAAGTGCCAAGTGAAACGCCACTACCAAAATCATCAAAGTAGTGACAGTTGATCTGAAAGTAGTTATTTGTATCTTAGATGGTGACGAAATGTCTTTCTCCCTTAATGAAATGATGGTTTTTAATTTCCAGACTACAAATTAACGTTGAGCAAGCTGGTTTCTTTCAAAGTTTCTAACTTTTTTGGTGAAGAAATAGGGTTGGCAGTGTTACGGTTCATTTTTAAGAACATGGCGAATTCTAAACAAGCTAAAACAACTTTCGAAATATTTATTGTAATATTCATATTAACAAGTTCACTCACGATGAAAGCATTAAAAAATCATGAGTGTAATTTTAGTATACCTTTAAGCCATTTACTCTCTCGTATACCATCCATCCATCACCCCTTTAATAAACTGAGTCATTCTAGATAGCAGTTTATTAATGTTTGTATTGCAAACTTACCGACTAAAACCTCCTTTTATCTGCACAATGCAATGGTCCCATCGGCTAAGGACTTTGTATTTGTAAAAACCTTGACTAAGCTCTTAATTATATCCTTAAAACATTAAGCCATGGGTCAATAGTGCATGAACAAAAGCAGTACTTTAGTACAGTACTTAGAGAAAAAAACTAAGACAAACATGAATAAGGCTTTCTCTAGATATAAATCTCCCACATCAAAATTCATGTCAAGATTTACGACGTTGATTAAATTAGGCAGCCAAATTTGAAAGCTTAAGGTTACGAAAAACCTGCAAAAGGCTACACTGTGAGTTCAGGGAATATTAATTTTTTTAAATATTTTCTTACAGACATAAAATGAAAGCTTATTAGGTACGTTTCCGATTCCTCTCCGTAAATGTTTTCCACGAATTTAACGATGCGATTTAATTTAATTTACTAAAAAGAATTCCCAAAGTTACCAAGCAATTGAGAGATTATAATTTTTGGCCAGGATTATAGAAACATAGCCAAGAGGATGAAAGGTCATACAAATGTGTAGTATTATAGTTTTTGAGCATAAATGGGATGTTTTTGACCTTATGAATAATTTCAAAGACATTCCATTTCCTGTCTACAGCAAAAGCTTTGTGCCAAATAGAAAGCTGTTCACATCAAAGATTTGTCGCTTACTGCTTTATAATGGAATTCGAGAGTTCCAATTCTCTCGTGTGCTACGAGGAAGTTTATTTTTAGCAACTTTAATGCAGATTTTTTTACCATTCCATGCGAATCCAGAAACGTCTTGATACAACCCTTGACACATTAAAATAAATGTAAAAGTAGCAACAGGCATACAACATATAGCAGAGATGTTACATTTTAAAGCATTTAGTTCAAAGGTGGTGTGGAAGTATTGAAGCAACCAGGCTATACACACCTTTTTTGTACTTGTTAAGATTTTGGCATTCAGTTTTTTATATGGGTTGGGGCAATACGCTTCCGAATTCACGCGGAGTACTTCTTCAATGTAAACCATGCTCATCAGAACGGCAAAATTGATTGTCACTGCCATACGTGCAGGTAATGTTTAAAGGAAGGCATTGTGCATCATAATAAGTTCATTCTGTTGCATAACTTAAAACGATTAACATTCTGCACACTCTTGCATAACTTTGGTTTATGCTCGCGCGCTTTCCAACAAGAACCCTTTCCATCTGCTCATATTTTGACTTTTGTGAGTGTTTTCACTGTTGTATGCATTTAAGTTTTGATGGAGAAATATGCCGGATTTTGCACTCAAAAGGCCGGAAGCGTAGACATAAAAATATATCACATTAACAAAAAACTGAAAGGACACAATTTCACCACATTCGCTTGAATAAATACTTCAAAGAAAACAAACGACTGATGCTCCTGAGTTGGAAAATAACTATTTTATATTGTAAAATATTTTGTTGCCTACTTTATATCGGAATGAGGAAAAGATTTTTCCTTGAGATCAAAAGGCAAACCCAAACAATACCACCTTCGAGTTATAAAATTCCAGCGTCTCTACGTCTACTAACTTTCACTTAACCTTCAAATGTCTTACCTATGCGATCGCATAAACAACTTTCTTTTTTCTTTTGCTTACAAAATATACCCGTTATGATTATGAATTTTATCATGATCATGTATTGTATAAATGTATATATGGATTAGATATGGAATCTTTCGGAGTCAGCTATATTTATACGACGATTTGACAGCATGAATTAACACTTGAAGTAAGAAAATACGCCACATAATTTTGGCAACATAAGCAATTTGTTACATACCGTCATTTGGTCTGGTATAAATATTCTACAACGCTCATTTTTGCTAGTCTTGATTTGGACAACCAAACTTGTTAACTGACTCAAAGTCCTGTATATTGTTAGTCAAAATACATAACTTACAGGAATCTAATAAGAAAATCTCTGTACTAAAGTGGGAATATAATAAGGTGTTAATGGAATGGAGCCTTTGTAATTGGCTCAGTAACACTACATCATTTAAAATATGCTTAGGTCACTTGTATTTCCTTTTTGTGAGTGGGCCTTTGGCTCAAAACTGGGAACATTTTTTTACGATGATTTGCAGAATCTCTGTCAGTGTAATCGTCTGCCATTATTTTTACAAATTCTGCAAATTTACTGAGATATTCCGTGCCTGTCCAATGCGTCTATGATCAAAAACTTGTATTCTTCGAAAAAGTGGAGAAACGAAGTTACCATGAAAATCCCATCTTAATTCCAATTAAAAATATACTGACCAGCGGATTCCAAGACTTCTTAGGCTCATGATTCTGAATGAAAGGCACATTCACATGAAGGCATTCTCCGCCAACAGTATGAGTTAAGCTTTTAAGTCAAAATTTACGTATAAAGTTGATACGACATGCACTCTAATGCCCCAAAAAGGGATTTTGTGATTTGTATAAAGTTTTTAGTAATTTTGTAAAAACTAGTTGCTCTTTTAATTGCTAGATTTAAATAGTAAATGATTTACAAAAGATTAATTCCACGGATGAATGTTTGTAGGCGGAACGAATTATACGTTAAATCCAAATTCGGATGATCGCAGAGTACAATTAAGTCTGCATACAAAACTTTCACCATTTCAATTTAAACTTTCACTTTACTTACTGTGTTAATGTAGAATACACAGTTATAGTTGGATATCGGTGAGATCGTCGACCACAGGAAGTTGTGGTCACGAGAGGTAGATTCCCCTACTGCTTGCACTTGTGTAACCTTGACAAAACAGTCTACTGTGCGCCCACAGGTGTATTTACCCAAGCTAACTTTATCACGAGGCATCACCGCTGCAAAAACCACAAACACTCCAGATTTCGACACTTAGTGAAAGTGTTTTTCATTTCCAACAACACATGCCCCGCAAGGTTTCAGAGGTTTTAAATGGAACGCAAATATTAGATATTTTGCGCATGCAATTCCAAATGAGAGGTTTAAACATGTTATCATGAACTAGAACATTTTTAAAGAGTGCCCCGGTAGTAAAATATTCTGGATTCATTTGCATGCATGCTAAAAATTATACAAAATTATGAATACATACAGGTACACAAGTTTATTTCGTTTTGTAGTAGCTTTTATAATTTGCGAAATTTTTTTGACTACTATATCGAATTTAAATCACACAACAAGCGGTGCAACAACAGGAATCATTCCTCATAAATTTAAATATACATTAAATGCCGAAAGGGTTTAGCTTTAGGTGGTTTAGTTACTTAGCTGTAAGGTTTACTTTTCAAATTAAGTGTTTAAAACAAGAATGCATAATCTACAGCAAAACCCGGAAATATTTTCTTTTGAGAAATTTAATGACTCAAGTAACTGTCGCCAGTAGTCTTAATTGGAGAATTAAAACCGACAAACACATTTTACGTATCTAGATAATAACAGGTATTTCAGAAAGTCTTAACTGACGTTAGTAATGTTGCATTAAAGACTTTTGTGATGAGGTGTGTTGCCGTGGTTTTATCTGAAGTATTGTCTAACTTTAATTAAAATCTTCAATGGATAGCAAAACCCTTCATCACTCTGTCGCTCAAAAGGCTTTATAATTTACTTTCAATAATGGCACCCAACTCTACACAGAGGCGGAGATATTTTAATGTTTTAATCAAATAAATTCTGGAATATGGGTATCATTTCATAATTAGTATTCAGTAAGTAAACTCATGCTCAAAACGATCATAGTACACAACTTTTTGTGATTTCCTTTCAAGAAACTTGTCAGAACAATTTTTCTACAAAACGAGAAATATTAAATATTCAAATTGCAAATATTGTTTAGCAACTTCCAAAAACATCGTTTGGTTTCAGTGGGGTAGCTACAATGATATCACACATGTGAGCCAAGTCCTGAATATTTTCTAATTATTTATTTATTTACTCTGCATAGTAGACTTCAGTTCAGTCTAATTAAAAGGCTGTTAGATGTGGCTTGACTTATTGATTGCACTGAATATTAATTTATATATGTATAGGTAAAATAAAGCTACTGCGTTTGTTTGAAGATGTTGATGAAGATGAAAATGAAACTTCTTTTTGATTCATTAAAACTTACTTTCTAGACTGTTAGTAATGAAGGTTCTAAATAATCGATAAATATAGCTGATGACTTAAAAATCAACTAATAACAACTCATCGTTAATCTCAACTGTATCCCTTATTGGATCCTTTAATCAGATGTTCAGCTAATCTTTTAGCTGTCATTATTTTCATACCATTGATACTTACCTACGTTTTGAAATAGTGCAAACTCACGAGAAAAAAGTTTTCAGTATGTTCCAAGTGCCACTTACAAAATGAAAGCTTATCCAATCATAACAGGCGTCACTGATATCTTAAGCTTACCTGGTCGTCGGCAAAATCCCCACTGAATCATGCTCAAATTCAAAGTTTTTTCTCGTAATATCATGAACAGACTTGTTGACCATTATTTGAAGACGATGTGATAGAGATTTTCAGGATATGTATAGGTATAAATGGTTTTCTGAGTATGTACTTGAACTGAAAAAGGCGGATTTGGTTTTGAAGATAATATAAAGAATTTTAGAAGTACTAGTCATATGAAATTCTTTTGTCAATTGATGATGTAAGTCATGCCACGATGAATTCACGTTGGGTTTGAGGCACTTGTGAGTGCCCACACATGTCTACTTGAAAAATATTCAATACGTGTTTTTGCCCGAAAAGTAGGAAATGATGCGTATTTATATGCTTTAGGTTGATTAAATAGTTAGAATATTATCTTTCTCAAACATTTATGAAAACTCCTTGACACTTCTCGAAAGAATCCTATTTTCCTGTGCTAAAAATTCGTTTAAAAAGTTTTTTCTGAAAATACTGAAATGATTAATACTTTGTATGTAATAGTAATAACCTATGAACTACAAAGATTTTGCCAAACCTACAATTTCCTTTAGTGGTCAGCTTTTTTCCCGGTACAACGTTTGCTTGTTTGAACTGTACATTTCTAACTGATCACATGGAGAAGTGAAATATGAGACACAGGTTGCTTTGGTAAGTGTAAATATTCTCATTTCGTGTCATTGGCTTCATCCTGTAACGAACACAAGCGTCGTTTGAAATGTTGAAACCGGTTTTTCAAAATTAAACAATAGTGACAAATGAATGGGCTTAAAGGCAGCTTTTACTTTCAGAAAATCAGGGCTTTCACCATACAAAATACTTAGTTGTGACAAATTTTATAAGGGGAACATGAAAAGTTTGTGTAGTTATAGTTCATATGATGGCTTTGTAACAAACGATTTTACTTCAAAAAACAAGAATAAAGGAAACCAGAGATGCAAAAATTTCCAGTTAAAAAACATATATTATATTTCCCTCATTTGTACACGGTAACAAATAGACATAAAAATTGAGTCATAGTAGAAACTTTAAATGCTTATTGAATCCATACATCTTTTCATTTGGTCTGTACTTTATAGTTAATTTAACATCTTTTTATTGTGACAAGAAAAGAGCTCGTGGCAACATGCGGAAAACAATATAGTTTTAAGGAAATTGCTCAATCTAACAAATGAAATGATATGTGTATTTTCAAACTTTTGTTAACAAAAGGAGCAGTATGTTTTGTATTGCAAATAGTTTGAGTTCTTCATTTCATAGAAGGCAACTTTCGTTAATTAACAACTTTTCTGTTTATTTCAACTGTGAATCTCTGTTCGAAGGCTTACAGTAGTGCACTCAAGTGTACAATAAAACTCTCATTTTTACATTCATTATTTTTCAATGATCCTGTTTTTTATACTGCTTATCGAGTTCACCACAATGACTACAATGAAGATGATAGCTAGAAACAAACCGAATGTTCTTTCTCAAGGGAAAACTTGCAGAAACAGTAAAATTCAATAATATTCCGTCTTTGGGTGCATAAATGTGTCAAAAAATATACTCTAGAGACGTTCAATACAAATCAGTCCTACTTTTTTGCAACAAACGAAACCTCAAAATGTGTCGGGTATCAAAGCTCATTATATATATATGTGGGTAGAATTCAGGATCTCTACCATTTTAATTACTGAAAAAAATGTCTACATGCTTCGAAAAACAGTAAACATTTATTATAAAGTAATGGAACAGTAGAACACTGAAAATACATGTGTACTTGTCATTCCTATCAAATAATTATGACTATCTGCGAGATAGTTTGGAGGGCATTCGGTATCAATTGATTGAACAAGTACATACCTGAAAACATACTTGATAATTACTTGCACTTTATATTATTGTAAATTGGTATAACAAACCTGGAATTCCTTTTTTTAAACATTTGGAATGCCGTTTCCACAAAAATATACATTTCATTTAAATGAATTTCACAAAGTGATCATTGGTCCTGCAAATTTAGTTATAGATTTCGAATAATACATTTATTTCATTAAAGAAAATTACTATTCATTATTTATATAGATAGTGTAAAGTTGAACTTTTTCTCTCAGGGGAGTCGAGGCAGTTTTTATTCAAATACTGTGAAAACTAACAAATTTCTATTTTAGTACAGCATTGCATTTGTAATTACTTTTGTGATAACCAATTCTCAAGCCTGTGGAAAATCAGCAAACCGCACGATTAATGTTCTCTAACGGAACCACTTTCAAATTCTCAATGTAATATGTGACGTTCCACAGGGTTTACATGATTCCAAAAAGGTGGCACTGAAGACTTTAACAAAGGATGCGAGCATGCAAATTCCATGCAGTTTTGCTTCCAAATTTATACTATAGATTTACCTGTGACGTGGCTTTTCGAGGAACCATTTTTATCTTAAATTGAATAAATCCAATCATAAAATTGCTTAAAAGTTATTCTTGTAAAGTGCTTGACAATTAGATAGAACATATCTTCACTCATAGAGCTAAATGGGCATATACCCGTTTACGTTAGTTTGCCGTCTTCTCCTTGAGCTTGCCACTGACGGTCCAGCCAAACATTGTCTCTAGCGCTACAGGACCAGACTTCATCTCAATTTTCCTTCCAGTAAGCAGCTTACCATAAACATCTGATCCAATGAGCATTTCAATTTCTGAAGAGCCGTTGTAGTGATTGTCATGAATCACTATTCCTATGTCATCTAGTTCTATCAACCAATATCCACGAGGGACGTTCTGGATTTGTCCACAGATTGATGCAGAATCCTGTACTTCAAAGTTGCAAGAAAATGTTGACTCCACATCAGAGAGGTAAACACGGTAACTGGCATGCTTGATTAGGTTTGATTTTGATCCTCCAAACAGCAAGTGAACAACTTCCTTTTCTCCTGTCTTCTCTAGTCCTACCTCCGTAGCAGTCTTCTTAAGGATGTAGGAGCTCTGGGATCCACTGTCGAACATGGCTCGGATAATCTTTGTCTTCTTGCTTCCGACTAGCTTCAACAGTATGGTTTGTAGGAGAACGTCTTGCGATTGCAG
>JAQIXX010007185.1:0-11184 GCA_034700605.1 Willowsia nigromaculata | reverse complement strand
ATGCGCAATTTAAGCGCGCGATAAAGTGGGACAAAGGGATGCGCAATTTAAGCGCGCGATAAAGTGGGACAAAGGGATGCGCAATTTAAGCGCGCGATAAAGTGGGACAAAGGGAAACGTCTTTTAGAAAATTACAGAAGCTATTTGAAGCTTATTTTAGGGATGCATCTAGTTGCTCCGTTAACTTTATAGTCCGTAAACGCTGGTGCGACTATTAAAGGGGGTTTCGTAATTAGACGTATGAGGCCTCTATTAAAGATTTTACGGTATTAAAATCCCCGGGATCACTGGCATATGTTTGGCTTGAACCAAAGTTGCAGTCCTAAGATCCAACTGTTAATCAGACACCATTCAAATCATATTCTCTGACAGTGTAATACTGATTATTCGTAATATTTATCTTTACGCAGTTTAAAAATGTTAGAATAGTGTAGTCTAATGTGCAATCACTGCAATCATTTGAAATCGTAAAAAATTATTACCATAAGGACTTTTATCACAATACCCCACAAATTATATCTTTTTTTGGGAAAAGGTAGCCCGTAGCCGTATTATACGCACGCGTATACCAAACTCATGCTACGTAGCACCACCTTGATCAAGTGGGAACGTACTCTTAGGAAAAAACTTTGTTCAGCGTGGATCTTTGCCTTGCTCTTTGAGCTGTTGTGATGTTTCATAATGCAACAGAAGAGGTCGTAGTAGTCGTCGACTAGAATACTTGGGAAAATGTAACGTATTTTCTAAACCGTATTCAGTTAACCTATTATACTTGTCTGGAGTAAAATGCCTATGCGTAATTAGGTTATGACCTCAGTTTAATTACCTCTGAACTTTTTAATACATATACGAAGATTCATTCTTATTTAGTTTCTTTTTGTAGACAAAATGCGTCCAATATCGTTTGTATCTTTAATTTTCACACATTTGAAGCATTCACAATGCCAGTTGATATACATGTCGCTATTCCTTGATACCCGTTGCCATTACAAAAATTTTATTCCAAGATTGGTACGTTATCGTACACTTTTTAACTGTAATAGCGCTTTTAATAATCAAAATGTCTCATACTTTTATTCAGTAAAACACATAAGCTCAGAACTCATACGTAACGTGACGGTATAAGCGCAATTTAATACCATTGTAAATGAACTTATTATCATCTACAAACATTGGCGATTTCAGAACAAAGCCAAAATCAAATGAATTCCGGTACTTTCAGTTCCCCACTTTTTACTTTTTTTTCTTAAATAGTGAGATCAAATATAATGCTTACATATTGCGTTTGCAATAAGTCTTTACTACATACCATACATAAGATTCGCTTTTACTCGGTCAAATTATCAGTATTAATCTATTGGGAGTAGTTTTTCTGACTTTTTGCCCTTTCTCTCTACAATAACCAACAAAACTACGTTACTCCCTTCGCCCCCATTCTATTCCTTTCCCAGCCAACATCAGGAGAATTCCCAGTGTTCCCGTATCTACCCCGCATCAATTGAATTTTCCAATGAATTCTAATGATTCCTTTCCCATCCGCAGAGGATCAAATCATCCATATTTTTATGTAACCCATTTGCTTTATTCGATCTTTGACATCAACTCTCATATCATACTTCTCCCGTTTTTTGGAAAATATTCTCGCTTTTCTCCATCAAACTGATGTATGTGTATAATGTGCAGTATGGTAAATGGATTTCCTGTAAAAGAGCCAGCAGAACTTTTACGAAGCACAGATGAAAAAAGAGAATCAAGGATTCTTGAAGCGTACTCGCTACAATTCGTCTGCTTCTCCACCTCTTTGCTTTCTTTCTGTGAAAAAGCAAATGCACTACAATCTCCTCCATTTCCATATAATATGAGAGAAGGAAACTTCAAGAAGAGAATAGTAAGTAGGGAAATTTTACGGGGAAAGTGGTTAAAACATTCATATTTACTTTATGGCTCAATTTTGTTTTCAAATCCCTTAACGGGAAAAGCAATAACGACAAAAACTACTCGGGAAAGTGTTAGACATGGCGGCTGTGGAAATAAAAACACATTTTCAAGTCAAAATGTTTGACACTATGCGATAACCGTTCATCTGAGACCATCATATTGAGTTGGTTGATCAGAAACTTGTTAAAATGCACGAGAACGTATGAATTCCAGGAGAAAGCCAATCGTCCCAAAGCTCCTGTTTTATTCTATTCAATTCCGTTGACGGCCACATGGATGGAGATGCAAGCGAGCAGTCTTAACGTTAGTGTTTCTCTATGTTTCACTAGTTTGAAAGGTAAAGAGGGTAAAAGGAAGACAATAAAAAGGAGAAAATGTGAGATATCAATTTTCACTATCTACAAAGTACAAAGTAATCTTGCAAACTCTACTCTATCCCAACACCATATATACAATGTATATAAACAGTAGTATCATGATAATCATTCAAACTTTAACTGTTTTCTCTCTCCGCGAATAAAAGAGTTAAGGAAACATGAAATTGAACATCACGTCAAATCGAATGTGAGAAATAAACCACTTTTACCCTTTTTATGGCCGAATACGATATCTTGAAGGATCCAGTAAAAGTTAGCAGCGTACGTAAAAAAGGCTCATCTGCATTTCAATTAGGACTGGAGATACTACAATGTATACCATAGCATACGCCAACTACCAAAGGCATAGATATTTTTAACCTGTGTGAAACCCATTTTTTCAAGCTGCAATCATACTCCCTCCTTTAATCATTTCCCGGAAGGTAAGTATTCCACACTGATAATGTGTCTGTCTTGCATCCAACATGTAAAGGCTCAGCCTTAGCCTTTCCATTTGACATTAATTTACTAAATCCAGAGGTTACTTTTCACTCATGCCTTTGTTTCCCCATTGTGGTAATGATGCTTCCGCAGAAAAATCTTGCTGTTATGTGTAATGTTTTGTTTTAGATTTGTAACAGGATGGATGAATGAGTGTGCTGGATTTTTCTACTGGAATAGATTTTTAGGCTTGTCCATGTTTTCAGAGAGAAAGTAAAAGAGAGAAATGGAAAACAGGTGTTTGTTCACACACGCAGTCAAAGAGAGAAAGAGAGACGGAAAGACACAAATAAAAAGGGATTGAGCTGTTGATGTTTTGTGGTTGCGCTTCAGTGGTTTTGAATGCAGGAGAATGAGCAGTAGCTGTAAGCAACTTAAAGAGATATTTGTAATATGAGGAGAGGAACAACAACGAAGGGGCAGAAAACAAGAGAAAATGTGTCTTTTGTTGTGTCACGCTTTTGTACTATGCCGTTGTCAGTGTCAGCAAGTCCTGGTAGACAATTGTTTAGACTGTTCGAGTTCCATTTTTTTGTCCATCCGGGTTACATATCTACTCACATTTTTCTTAAAACTCATTGTATTTCTGTCGTGTATTTTCTAGCGCTCCTTTTTCACTCTGTTTATTTTTTGACTCGCATATTGTTGCTGTTTCTGCTTATTTCATCCTTCTTTCACTACACACATTATTACACAAACAACTGCAATGACAAAAGTTTCAATTATCTGCAGCGGTTTACAACAGTAGAATGTACTGAGAGCTCGAGGAAAGCAAAGGGGGCAGATGGATAATGATGTTGTCTTTTGGTATTCATGAGAATAGAAGATGAGCAATTATTAGGAATATTATGACATAAAATGAGTAACTGCGAGAGAGATAACGATAAAAATGACTGTGATGTGAGGTTTATTATGCGTGTACTTATTTATTATTACAATAGAACAACAGCTATTATTATCGCTATGATTATGAAACATTATTCTTTGAAAGAAACAAGCAAAGCTGGAGTGTGGAGAGAGAAGTATGAGAATGATTCTATGATGATAGGTGCATTAATATTATGGGGTATAAAATGGAAGATGGGGGAGAAATAGGAGAATAGGTATGTGTACATCATCCTCTAATGCAATAACACGAGACAATGATATAATTTCAAGACGAGGAGAAAGGCATAGATACATACATGGCATGAAGATAAGCGATAAAAGAGAAGATGGAAAGTATCAACCAGGGATTTAATCTTTTCTTCTGGCTCTTCGTAGGAATGTCTGTTGATGTTGTGGTGATGGAATGAGGAAAGAGGGGAAAGCAATGTGTTCAGAGCATGCTTTGTTTTAGTGGAGCTACATATATGGTCATAAGAGAGATACAATATTTCTGGGAAAAGCATAGTATATGGAAGATATCCTAGATTTTAGTATTAGGAAATGTCCAGAGTATCTCACAAATAGATGTCTATCAGCAATGTAGCGAAATCATTAAAAGTCATGGATATTTTAAAAATTATATAATTTGGAAACTGTAGTGTAAACATATAAGCAATTTATCTGTAGCAACTCATCCATCATGATATGGTCAGCGATCGATACCTACAAAAAGCAACCAGAAACAAACTTTCTGAAAGTTTTGAAACGAAGATATAAGGAGCTCATGCTGAATAGCTACATACACTAGAAATATTGTATATGTGCAAGATATATTTTAAGAAAAAATATATAAACCAAAGTTCCGATAGTTCCAAACTTTAGGCTAAACCAAAAATCTAGACACATTCCAATTTATACAATTCGGCTAGAAGAATCCTGACTCTTTGATGGCGCTATTGGCGCAATCATTCCTTCCACAAGTTTTCAAAGGTAAAACTTTTTTTCAGATTGAACTCCTAAACCAAGAGTTAAAAAGAGCTGTAAAAATCCAGTTTGGAATCTAGCAGAGAATAAGAACAACTTGTGAAGGAATTTAATGTGAGAGAATGAGAAAATGTGATGCTGAAAATGGGGGGAAAAGCTAAGGTGAATGTGGATAGGTTTCGTCCTTGTTCTCAAAATACACAAAAAAGCAGAACGTTCTTTGCAATACTGATGTTTTACTTGCAGAAGTAAAATAGACAGAATCATGTGGGAAAAAGATTTTGATAAAATCTTATGGTGTATGTAAGTAGAACGAAAGAATATATATGGTGAGAAACAAAAAAGCTGCTGCAAAATGTAGAAAGTAAAGGAATTTGGAGCATTGGAAAAAAGATATGGAAAATAAGTTCTAAACCGCACACTTTTCAATAATATATCCAGTAGATTCTGTAGTATTATGTTATCTACAAATATCCAATCAAGCAAAATTAATAATATGCATACAAATATTTCCTCCTCCGAGTCACCATCGTAAGAGAAAGCTTGTGCCTGCTACATCTTTATCTGCTTTATATCCCATACCATTTTTTAGTCAGGCATTGCTAAGCAACACTAATCTTCCCTTTCTGTTGTCATATAGGTTTGGAATAAAAGTACTTGGGTAGGTATTAGGATACTATGTAGGTTCTTTATGGCTTTATAGTGCTCAGAGAGCTCCAGGAGAAAACGGCTACTCCTTTCAAAGAGAAGTTGCTGCGCAGTTAGTTTTACAGTGGCTGTAACAATATTGTCAATATTTTATAAGAAAAGTCAAATTTTTCTCTGAGAATCCGACGAAAAACGAAAGACAAAACTGCGACCCTGTAATATTTGCTTTTTTCATGCCAACGACCTGCTTAGCGACTTCTATTTTCTCCGCAGTGCTGTTGAATAATTCATAAAAGTGTAGTTATTTGTTCAAAATGATTGAACAGGTTCCTTCCAGTGAGGAAGAAAGAAACAAAAAAGAGTTTCAAGAAAAAGAAAGCATTCAAATCTCAAAGGTCTCACGAAAAAAAGTTTTACATATTCAGCAAATGCTCTGCCAAAAACTACCTACCTTACAATGCATAAGCTAAAGTTACAAGGCAAAAGAAGAAAGATTGGAGAAAATTGATGCAAAGAGTAAAGTAGAAGGAAAACTTGCTTTATACATTCTCTACATCTTTCTTAACTTTTTTATTTCTATCAAGGCTTCTCATTCTACTTTACTTGAGAGCATCTAAAACGTGTTTTGGTTGTGTATGAGGCTGGAATTTTTAATGGAATGTTATATAAAAGCGTGTATATAGCAGGTAGGTAAACAGTCTGTATACATCTATATTTTATGATTATGACTGTGTACATCTTATATACACGTAGAGTTGGAAAATAAAGATATGTAGAGCTTGACAAAGACGAAAGATAAAGGAATTCAATTTTATCTGTGCTCGAGTGAGTGAGCACTATTCAAGCGTGTATCTCTGCCTTTCTCTTTTTTGCATTTTTGCTTGTGCTTCATGCTCAAACAGTATCTCTACTTCCAATTTAGTAGTCCTCGTTGTCGTTAGTCGTTGAGAATGGAAATCCATGCATAATACATACATTATGTTTTACAGACAAGAAGGCCCTTGTATAAAGTCAATCGAACCAAGCGACAAAAACTGCATTGAAATTTATAAAAAATCTACTTATCTAGGAATTTTGAATGATTTACAAAGTAGTTTAGCATTTTAAACTTGTTTGAACAATTTACAGCATTATATATTGTTATATTTAATTTCCTGTTGCTCGGTGATTGGTAATTTTCCGCATAAAAGTTAGTCCTCTAATTGAGTGCCACTATAGACAAAGTTTCCTGTTATTACATAAGGTATTCAAAATACATGTGTGCATTGCGTTCGTTTTTACCATGATTATCATCAGCATCTTCTACTTCTACATTCAGGTTTTAGTAAAGAAACATGAAGGAAATTCACATGTTCTTTGTTGCTTTTCTTCCATCTCTCCTTCACTAAAGCTTTATATACTACGCTTGCATTTCACTTTGTTGTCTTTTCCTTCAAGTCAAAGTAAAAGTTGGTAAGTTATTATTATTGCCATGGTACTTATCTCGTCTCTCCTCTACTTCGTCTACATGCATACTTCCATCTCCATGTATATTTTACAATCCTTCAGTTTCCCAGAATCCAGTGCGCAACAGAATTTCATTCTACACATAGATTTCCATTTCTTTCTATTCATTAAATCGTGTGTAACAGGCTTTACATTTTATATTACCCTTTTTACAATTTTTTTTTTCTTTCTCTCAATTTTCTTCTCTTTGATTCCACCAACTCGACCATTCGCATTTTCCCATAATCACCACATCACAAGATTATACATTGTTTCACAAGAGCAGCTTCTACTTTACATATAGTTAAAGGCCATGAAAATGCGTTGGGGTTGCTTTTGGTGGATTGGGAAAATGCTTGAAATGTAAAGATGAAGATGAAAGGGAAAAAATACAAGAGCGGATGGGCAAAGTGAGCATTCTGTCTTCCTGTCCCACACTGCTGTAATAATATCTACGTATGTCCTTGATTTGCATCCCTTTGATCTTCCCATCTCAGCTCCTCGTTTCCTCTCAAAATTCACTCAATCCAGTAATCTCATATTATTCTATGTGATATCCATCATCTCTCTATTCCTACCCTGAAAATCTAACGCTCTCATGCTCAGTTTAACTGGGAAGTAAATTTTTAATGTCTTATGAAGTATATTTGCCTGCTACCAACTATGATTTGACAAAAATACATAGTGCTTTGGTATCTAATAGCATTTTAAGTCATTTCATTTAGAGTTCTAAGAATAATTATTTTTTATCGGCAGGAACAGAGTCCTGGTTTCGTTAATAATGAACAAGTATATATTTCTAATGTGACATCAACTTTTTCACTAGCCTGCCGCTCAACGTTTCTTTTATTATTTTGCTGCCCCAACGATGCCACTTTTACTTCTTGGTGTCCCAGATCTATCGTTTACTGTTCACGAAAAACGTATAACTTCAAATAAGTGAGCATGAACTAAGACAATTTTTTTGATTTACTATAAGAATTCAGTCGACTCTATTTTTCTTGTGCTTTCATTATCAAAAGTGGTTCACCTGGTCAAAAGAATTCAAGAAGTCTGAAAAATCTCAGAAAAATATTTAGCAACTCACTAACAAATCTGTGAGTCAATGCATTTACGAAAATAAAACGGACTGAGTTTTATTTTTAAAACAAAATCGTCATAATAAATTTGTCTTCATCATCAACCACGCCATCAGCTTGTGCGGCATGAATTTCGTAACGAAAAGTGTTTAACTAAAGATGAGATTTTTCTTGCTTTGCTTTCACAATCCCAGCTTTTACGATTAGGTAAGTTTATATATATCTATAATTTCGGATTGCATAATTTATATGTTCTCATCTATATACTGTATTACTACTCGTTTCGGTTGGTCAGTAATCTATTTCTGTGTGGATGTAAAAAAAGAAAGTGTTTTAAGGAAAAGAGAAGAAAAAGTAGAGCGAAATCTTCTCAGAGTTACTGTGGGAATCTGATCAGGTTGCGCACAGCAATTTATTAATTTACAGTTGATGGTCATGGTAAAATGGTGAGAGAGAAGAAAAGAAACGAGATGGAAAGACGGTTAGAGAGAGAGAGAAAGGGAGGGATTTCGGAGATGATGTCAGACAGGTAGGTTTTCACTTTCGATCCATCTAACTGACTACTTTTTTTCCTCTTGTGAGCAAACCTACCTTGGCTTTGGAGGATGTGGTGGTAGACGCGGAGATGTGATTGGATTGGATTGAAAAAAGTGTGTGTGTGAGGCTGAGACTGCGGAAACAGGAGAGAATCGTGTATATTCTTATCTCTCGTATTCCTTTATATAATTAGTATACATACATATATGAAGCATTCCTATAAGGTATTGCATAACTGCTTGTTAAAAAAGTATATAAATACTTTGTTTTTCCTTTTGGCTCGTCTCGTTTCGTTTCATGCTCACGTACCACACGAAGATCATCATGACGATGGGAATGACTACGAGAGAACGACTGCTTCACTCCATTTCCACCTTTTTCCCAAGCTTTTTCCCGACAAAAAAAATCTCCAAAAAAGTAGAAAGGAGAGAGTAAGTAAAAAGCAGTAAAGAAGTAAACACTGCAGTACTACTTCTACCACTACATTTCTATGTACTACTCTCGCAATATTTGCACAGATATTCTTGCACAGACTGCACTGCATCAGAAGCGATGATTATCATCCCAAGTCCATAA
Organism: Willowsia nigromaculata; assembly: GCA_034700605.1. Taxonomy (NCBI): domain Eukaryota; kingdom Metazoa; phylum Arthropoda; class Collembola; order Entomobryomorpha; family Entomobryidae; genus Willowsia; species Willowsia nigromaculata. Next base: position 2,213 of record JAQIXX010007185.1, on the reverse strand, counting down.
TAAAAAAAGTCCACTGAGGTGTCTCGAAGGTCGGCACCTACGCAATTTATCCTCCCATCAAAAGATTGAAGTACTTCATGCATGAATTCAACAAAGAAACTATAGTTTTTCCTTTCACAACGTATTTTAGTAGAGACCACCTCGAGAACACGCATCTCCCAAAAAATCCAGATACTCTTTTCCCCCAGATTGAACCAACCTTATAACTTTTTCTACTTGTGTGTACATTTCTTTTTTCTCCACTCTCAGCACAGCTTTGACTCTGCCTTACTGGCACTACTGTAGTATCATCAGCAGTAATATCAAATTTTCTACTCACACACACACTCACTCTCAAAGTCCAACATATTGCCAGCAAGAAAGCAATGCAATGATGGAGAGAAAAGTGAAAATCAAAGGAAAAAAGTAGGCGGAGCATTTTCATTCCCCCAGTCCGGATTTCCCTTCTCCTCTATCCTCTGCACCATCACATCTCCACCACCCACAAGGATTTTTCTCGAGTGATGCGCGCACCCGCTGAAATCCGAGAAAAGCAGAGAATAGAATGCACACACACACAATGTACATATCTCTCACTACATATTATACAGGTCTTTCTCTCCCGTATCCGGGATTTTTTTCGACATTCTTTTTTCTGCCTTGCGTAGCCTGGCTTTTTAGAGGAAAAGTAGAAAAGAAGATAAACCAACCAACCAACCAATGCTCTCTGTCTCTCGCCATGTATTTCTTCATGATGAACAACTCACAGCACACCAGTCCAACAATGTATATGATAATATTTTGTGTAGAGTGAAGATAAAATACGTAGTTAAATGTAGTGAAAAAACCTCATCAGATCAGAGGAGAGAAAACACGAGAGAGACTTGCCAACTTGCCAAGCCACAAAATGACATAACAAGAGGGAATGAATGTATGTACTTTTGAATGGAGCCTTACTGTCTCTCGTTTAAACGGAAACATATTTTCTCTCTACTTTATTTTTTTTTATATAAGCGCTTATGGGTATTCAGGCTAGGATTTTTTTCTTCTTCTCTGCTTTTCCAGCTTTACTGGAAACTGACTCTCTGTTGCTGCACATCTGTTTTTGTTGAAGGAGAGAGAAACGTTAGTTGAGTAGTAACAGTTTTTACTTTATGATGATAACGATGATGAGGATGATAATATTATGGGGGGAATAGAATGATATGATTGTGAAAAGGATGATGAGAATGTTGGAAAGATGGTGATGATGATGAAGAAAAACAGACTTTCTCACTTTCTCCGCACTCTGCTCACTTCACTCTGAGGAGACATCCGGGGAACATATGAAGATGGTGAGAGGAAAAAATATATATGTGTAAGTTGTTCTTGATTTTTTCTTCTTCTGATGCTGGTTGTAGTTCTGATTGTACACATAAAAAACAAGGAGACATTGTTTCCAAGCAAAAGACAACATAAAGAAGTCGGTTGACTTTATGTGCTCTTGTGCAATGCTAATGTGGGTAGAGGTTTTTGGGTGAAAGTGAGACAAAGGTTTGCGAGAGAACGTGCTATACATTATATGGTGAAAGGTGAAAGGTTGTAAATTTCAAGAAATTCAATCAAGTAAAACTAAAGTAAAAATAGATTACTAAATTCCCAAGTAAGGTGAAAAATTACTGAATATTAGAAATTTAAGAGGTTGAGTTTGAAATGTGTGGAAAAGAATTTGCTATAGTTATCGAGCGTAGTTGGGAATAAACAGAAAATTATTGTGAAAAACGTTTCAAACACAATTAACAATCATGGAGGATACAGACAGGCAATCAGATTTATTAACTCTTTTGCAAAAGTGTGGTGATCGAAGTGCATTTCGACTTGTTGCACCGCACGCAGCAAGTGCAGCTGCCGCTGCTGCGGCGGCACACGGTTACGCTAATTTGTTTAAAAGTCCAGGTAATTTAATTAATGTGTTCAATTCCTTCAGTTAGTATCTCTATGTTTCTCTAGTATTGATAATGTAAAGAATAGCTTTTTGTAATCTGGTGTCATTGAATGTGTTATTGTTAGATCTACGTTGTTTCTGTCGCTTAAATTTATCGTTAAATTTGTTGCAGGTGGATTTCCAACAAATCAACATCTCAAAGCGTGGAACGACCTCATTCCTCTTCTCCCCACCTCTCTCGGTGGTACTGGAGGTGTAGGCCCAATCACACTCTGTTCACCTCCCTCGACATCCTCCTCCTCTTCTTCCT
>JAQIXX010007184.1:0-11184 GCA_034700605.1 Willowsia nigromaculata | reverse complement strand
TTCCAGTCGGAGTTCACATGGAGGATCAGGTCAAGGTGCTTTTAGTAGTGTATCAAGCAATGTGAATCCATCTCCTTCATTTGCAAAGACAATGTTTGAGAATCCGGAGAGTTTGAAAAAACGATCTGATGATATTCGTAAGAAGGAAGGCGCTCTACCTAATCCCACCAAGTTTGCAACGGCTAGAAAGGAATTTTTTGATAAGCTGCAATCTGGGCAGGCTCCAGAACCTAGCAAGCTTACCATGCTTCATTTTACATTTTATAATCCTCCGTAAGTATTTACCTCTACAATTAACTTGTTTGCTAATAATTAATAATCCATCATGAAAGTCTGATGTCTAATATTTTCTTGTAACTTTTACAGAAATCCGGATAAATCCACTAAGCTTGCCTTGGCCAAGCGTAAGTCTAGGTCACGAGCTTCCTCTGTTTGTTCGGATGCCAGTAGCGTTGTAAAGATCGAAACTGATGGCAAAAATAACGATGAGAACACAGCAGCCAAGGCAAATTCAGCTCCTTCAAGTATTGCTGGAAGTAGAAGAACCACTGCTAGTTCGGTAGGTTCTGCTGTCTCAGATGCTGGTCATTCTGAGGCAGGATCCGTAGCTTCCAATAGTTCTTCAGGAAGTGTTCCAGGTCCTCGAGTAAAAGTGGGACCAGACGGCCAGTTGATTCTTGACGAGAAGAGTTTGGTAATTTCATAATAATTCAATAAAAATAATCCTTAAAATTTCGTCTGTTAGATAAACATGAAATATTAACTTCATTTTATTATTTTCATAGGTCGTAGAAACATCAGAGTCACAACGTGCTCGTCAACAAATTGAAGATATGGAGGTTGTTTCTGGAGCCGAGTACGCTGTTGGTTCCTCAGGGTTTTACCGTTACAAAAAGAACTACCGCCGAGGTCAGGATTGGACGGAACGAGAAACCATTCGTTTTTACAGAGCCTTGAATCAATGTGGCACCGATTTTTCAATGATGCTCAGCCTTTTCCCTAACCGAACTCGGGCAGAATTGAAAGCAAAATTTAAGCGTGAGGACCGTCGCAATCCTGAAATGATCAGTAAAGTTCTTGCTTCCTGCATTTTCGACCCGGATGAAGGAATCTCTTCAGATGAGGAACTGTCACAAATTTACGACAAGGGTACAGAAAAGGAAAGGCTCTTAAATGAGGAGAAGGAGGAAGAGGAGGTAATTTGCTCATCAGAAGATGTAAACCAAGACGGTAGCAAGAAGAAGAAGCCAAAGGGATCGAAGAAGAAAAAAGAAATACAATTTTCAACGGTGCAAATGCAGGAAATGAAGGAACTTGCCTCCAACACAAAGGGCATTGGTACGGGTAAAGGGAGGAAGTGGAACACGCCTGTGGAAGGTCTAGCAGAAGGTGAAAAGTTGCCTCCTGTCAATAAGAAAGGTGCTGGTCCACCATTACCGTTTCAGCCACTCTCAGTTAAACAGGAGACTACGCCTGCTGGAGGGGTGATGGAGAAACCAAAGAAGAAGTATACTAGGAAGAAGAAGCAAGTTCCTCCACCTGTAGAGCAAGTAGGGTCCGGTGGTGCTGGTGCTACCGTTTGTCCAGGACCTGCTCCAGGTACTGTATCAATCATCATTTCATCTAGTGTTATCTCAACTCCGAGTACAAGTGAGCTTGTGGAAGTTAAAAACGAGAAGCAGGAACCGACACAACCGCAGCCACCCAAAAGTAGTCAAGATAAAGAAGAAGGATCTGGAGGAAACAAGCGAAGGAGTAGGCTTCCAAAGACAAAACCGAATGTAAAAAGAGGGGGACCTGCAAAAGAGGCTGCGAATGATCCAAAAGTTGGCGGGTCCGAAACTGAATCTTCAGCGAATTCTAGTCAACCAACTGCCATTGCTGAGGGAAGAGTACCTGAAGAGGATCTTTTTAGATTCGATACTGGTGACGCGCTAGGCCCGGCCCCACTGCCTGTTGTTGAAGAAACAGAGTTGATGGGGAATGAAGAAGGAAGTGAAAGTCTGGTAATTGTAGATCTTGATGAGTTGAAGTCTATTCAAGAGTCCGATAATATCAGCGCTTCTAGTGCAACTGTGGCAGCTTCAGCGTCATCATCTTCAAAGAAAATTTCACCACCTCCGAAAAAGAGGAAGAATAATACAACAGATGGAAGACTCCCTGTGACAACTACTGCATCAAGAAAGGTGTCAAGTGGAGTTGTGGACCCTTACGGTAAATCTGTGATGGCTGCAAGCTCACTATCAGTTGTTCCTGCCTCAAAAAAGGGAGATTGTGATGATGGGGAAGATGCAAGCTCTCTCGGCCAGCCACCCAATAAGAAAGTGAAGGTTTTACCATATCGTGTACCAGGGCCAGGAGGTAAAAGAAAGATTTAATTCATTTGAAATTATCTACACATTAATTAAGCACTTTGCAAAATAATCAAAATAATGTGAACAACATTTTTTCTGTAATGAATAGGTTCATTGCCTTCGACGCGCCGGATGTCATTGGCTGACGAGTTGGAGATAGAGATTGAGATGAGCACAGTGACATCGTCGAGCGAGAGCTAGCACAAGACGATGAAATTGGAATGGCCCAAAAATGAAGAAAGAAAAGCTGCTTAATTAAATTATTTAAATACGGTCAGCCATCGACACAAATAATTTGCAATAATTTACAATATTTTCTTACCATTATATTCAGGGAAGAGATCGCCATATGCCATAGTATAAGCATAGCACAAGATATGCATTGATTGCTTAGCTATTTGACTACTACTAGAGTACAAGTGCAATTTTTGTAAATTGAGAACGCTGTTAAGTTAAGGATAATCATGTTACCTCTTAAGTCTTAAGAAATAATTCGCAATTTGCCAGTAATTATAACGTATTTAAATATTTGCGTCTATCCCGTATCTCATTTTATTTTAAGGTTCTCACTCTCAAAAGAAAGTAGTAGTTTTTTTGTTTGTGTAGTTTACTTGAGCGTATAGGATTTTCGAATGACTGTAAAGCATTCAATGATTTTTCGAATTTTTAAAATGGTTCGAATGAATATCGTACTTTTTAAACTATGCTTATCATTTTAATAATTAGTTGATAATACACAATTCGGATCCGAGATCCAATTTCTAAAAAATGTCTAAATCTGAAACTATTTGAATCTGTTGTGTCTGTAGTTTGATGGTTATATTTGTAGTAGGAAAAATACAAACTTAAGTAATTAGTAATTATCAAACCAAGTTTTGTTAATTTCCTTTAGAGTTTATCAATTAATGTCTTAGATATTTGATACCGTTTAGTTAACCTTAACCTAGATAAAAGTAAGTACCTAGTTGTTTTCGCTTATTTTTAGTTGGTAGCAAAAGTAATTAGCAAAAATTGTGTAGCTTCATCTGAAAGTTATTAATGAATCGCTTTATTCAGGTTGTTGGGAAAGAAGGAAAAGATTTGTTGGTTTTTTGCAAGGCAAAAAATAAAATTGGACAAATTAATGAAAACATAGTTTTTTCAAGTTGTAAATTTGATTATTGAGCAGCAGCATAATGATGGATGGATGTAAGGGAATCACGAATACTAAGGTCACATGGAAAATGATAAAATTATCATCAATCGTCATCCTCACCAATGGTTTTAATTGATGTTAAAAGCAATCTGGATAACTAGGCATACGGTGAAATATTTTAAGAGTTCTCAAATGTGTCTGAGAAGTCTAATCTCATTAGTGGTCTTCTTTGCCACGTACGGCACGTTTAATTATACTCGTCGCTGCGAGTCTGAGCAAAGCCTCTTTTTCTGTCAAATCATAAATCTTTGTTACGATTTATCACTTTGGCTGGTGGTGCTTTGATGGTTGGCATAATCAGCATGTAAAAATTCAAAAGATTTGTGTGCGTGTCGAGGGTCGATACAAATAGGCATAATCAGATTAGTAGATAGGAAACACTGTGTTTAAAATTGCGATATGACAGTTTGATGAATTTTTTGATGTTGCAAAGACCCCTGATACTAAATTCCCAGTTGACCTGCACATGGACAATGGACTATTATTGGCAGATTAAAATGAGCATAGGGATTTAATTTGAAATTTAAATGGGGCGACTTGAAACATTGGATTTGACAAGCCTTTTCCCTGCCTAGTTGATTAAAGTTTAGTGGTCTGAAATGAATGAAATGATAAGACTTCGAGCTAATGTGAATGTGGAGGATGAAATTATAGGCATCCGTTAATTAATAAAAATAAAAATCCGTCTCGTGAATGTGAATTATTATTGCAGAAGTTTGGTAATAGCTTATGACATGGATCATCAAAAATTCATGTTTCTAATTTTGCACCGCATACCACTCCCACTCCTATAACGATAATTTAAAAAAGTTCTACGTGGTAATTTAAAACTTTATAGCACACATATGTATATTCTAAAAATCGTCTAAAGCTGCAATGAATACTGGAGCATACATAGCAGTAAATAATGACTTGCATTTCCACTTGTTGAATAATCCAAATTACAGCTTAACATATCTCATCTGGTCTTGCAATGCCAATGAAAATTAAACTTCACATTAATTTCCCGTTCTTAGTTGTATGAATATTTTAATGTATAGTTTAGATATTTTCACTTCACCCCTATCATTCTTATCAAACATTTGTCAATCTCTAGAGTTGATAATTTTTAAAATGTGTATCGGTCAAAATGAATTTTATTAACAAGCGATTAAAACAAAGACATATTGTATTCAGTTTGTGTGTTGCTTCTGTTTTTTTATATGTTTTCACACACAATCTGAATAACTAATGCTGCCCAAGTCCAAAGTACTATGATTTGTCCCATCAACCAGCAGATTACATTATTCTCCAGTGAAGTGGACATTTGTCTAGACCAATGATCTGTCAGTCTACAGTAATAATATTTACCTTGCCTTCTTAGTATTTAGCTGTGGTGCCCAAATCCCAGTGCTTCAGTAATGCAGTTTGCCTGAGGGCTTGGGACAAAACACGTTCAAATGTTCATGTTATGCAGCATTATGTACAAAGTCTGATAATTCTTTAGATAAACTTTATTTTGTCTCTTTGCCTTTGTGTACAGATTTGTGGTTCAGAAAATAAAATAATATTTAGAATTTAAGATAAGCCTATTGCCCTGCATATTATGTGCATATCCGAAATTATTCTACTCAAGAAATGAACTTGACAATGTCAAGTTGACATTGCATTTTTAGCAGAATTTGGCCGGACACATAAAAAAGGTAACGATCTTTTCTGCACGATTTTTATTTGCACACACGCGCGACTGTGTTTCTCAATATAAATGTGCGTGGATGTTTGCCAGACTCATAATTCAGAGTTTCAAAAAGAGTTGATATGATATTACAGTTTGTTATTATATCTATTTTCGCTGTAAGATATCACTTTGACTATTACGCTTCTTGTATAGTTGCTATAATGCAAATATTGTGATTTATGCTTATGCATGATATCCACTGGAGTATACATATTATGTAGTATGTCAAATTAAAGTCATGTTACACTGTGCGGGGAAGCCTTTTCATAAAATTTCTCTGGCTTCTATAGTATTTACCCTTAGGATCCCATAAAAATTTGATAAGGTAAGCTTGATATATTGCATATATCGGTAAGTAGGTACCATATAGAAACAGGGAAGCCACATGTCCTGTTGTGTTGCCTATATGAGCCGACTTGTAATAAGACGATAGTAAAAAAGTTTGCATAGTGAGCGATAAAAAGTATAAAATTTCCATTAGATAAATATATGCCACAACAACAAAACCAGCTAACTACAAGCAAAACGCCTCAAGCTAGAGGCTTCTGTGTCCAGACCTTCTTTCGCTTCACTTTTTTAGTATGTATGTTATCTTCATGTGTGGGTATTATGCAGCTGGGCAAATGCTAGCTTAAAACAAGTACAACTTTCATTAAAAAACCAGAGTCAGTAGAGCATGCATTTACCAGAGACCCATGGTTCTGTCTGAGTTCTGATTTATCCAGCCGAGCAGTATATCTCGATTGAGTTTATATTGGCCATCATCAAAAGTATAGAATGAGTTTCCTTTCTTAGGCTTTCCATTGGAGCGATTCAGTTCCAATCCAAGTCTAGTCGTAGAATGAATTGTTGGTAGATAAATCGCAAATTTGTTCATGGAACAAATCTGACTCTGCTGCGTGGTGTGAATCCAATAAAAAATGTTGCATAAGCAGCCGGTTTAGCTCGCAATTTTGTGGAGTTGCATAAAGTTTTGTGCTCACGTTTGATTATGTAAGATAGAAAAGAAAGGGATATCAGAGAGGAATATTTTACCACGCACTACACATCGGGTTATCTGTATAGGGCGTCAATAAACTTGACCGGTGGATTATAAACTTTAAATATTGCGGAAGGAGTAAATCGGATATTTGCGAATGCAAACTCTGGTTTACTGGTGGTGGATTAAGGTCTTTTATGGCCTTTAACTTTTAATATTTATAACGAAATTTCAAGTTTAGTAAAGTTTACGTGCACTTTGTGCAGTGAAAAAGAATAATGGACGCCTCAAGCAAAACATCATTGCTGACTCCTCCAAAGACAGATGAAGGCTTTCATCTTGGTCTCAGTTCAACAATGGGAACTACTAGCATGGGTGCATCATCGATTAGGGTGCAGCGGCCGAGGAGAGCGAGCTACCGGTTTAGTGAGTGCGATGGGGATGAGGACTTGCCTCAGTTCCAGGGGTCAAGGTCGGTACAGTATTTTGCAGCTTTGGCTGCCAATATGGGGGCATTGGCACTAGGTACTGTGCTCAGTTGGTCTGCTGTAGGTAAGAAAATTCAACTACTACATAAGTAATTTTCTATTCAAAGCCTTCCCACATTACATTTCCAAGTAATTTTTTATTCATTCCATTCATGAATTCGCAGCACTCCCCGATATGAGAAAAGATGCGACCATTCCTCTAACAATTTCTGAAGAATCCTGGATCGGTTCGATTGTCACGGTAAGAACATTTCTTGCATTTAACATTTCCAACATGCCAAGGTTGAATTTTACGAGAAAACATATCTCAACACTTGTGCAATGTTCATTTTTGGTAACATGCATGGATGCATGAAAATAAAACGTATGTAAAAATGATTCGTAGAGTTCTCGATTTTACGGTTTACTTGGAAAGTCATGCATTCAGTTAGTATTCCGTATTTGAGATTCGTTTCATATATGACAGATTTTATGTAATATTTGTTGGTTTGCCAACCAGTGCCTTTCCAACTTTCCGGTACTAAAATTTATATTAGTTTTTGACACACATGTCTTCAGCACAACATGAACGTTACGAACACGTGAAGCGTAATTACATAATAAAGCAGTTGGTTGTTGGTTGTATCTAGACAAACCGGATAAAAATACGTAGAATCGAAGTTTAGGGTATGTCTGCAGATTTCAAGTTGTATGTTTTCTAGAAAGCTTAACTGTAAAATACATGTACAATTGCATCACAAAAATACTCAATTTAATCCTGATTAATAAATGTAATGCGTAATACTTTAAATTAAATTAATCTTCTATGACAGTTGGGGGCAGTGGCCGCAGGTCCTGCTGCTGGATTGGCTATCGAGAATCTGGGCCGGAGGATGAGCATGCTTATACTGACCATCCCATTTTTAGCCGGTTGGCTCATGATCTTCTTCGCAAATGGTGTCACAATGATTCTTATCGGCAGGTTTATCACTGGTAAGTGAAGTTTTATAAAATATATAATAATTAATTGCATGATGCGTAATACCTATATAAATTTTCTTGCGATAAGCATTTTCTCTTCTTTTGTCACGCAGGTTTTTGTAGTGGTGTGTACGCCACAGCAGCTCCAATTTTCACTGCAGAGATGGCCGACGTTTCAATCCGAGGCACGCTTTGTGCTGGTTTCGATATGATGATTAGTGTCGGGATATTGCTGATGTAAATGATCTACAAAGTACACATGGAAGACTTTGATTTTACAACCTGGATGGATTGAAAAAATGATTTTCTTGGTTTCAGATACGTATATGGAGCATTTGTAGGCTGGCGTATGCAAGCCCTCATTTCCGGAATACTTCCCATTGTAATTTTCATCATGATGCTCTTCGTTCCTGAGAGTCCCCGTTACCTTGTTCAAAAGGGGAAAACAGTAGAGGCCACTGCAGCTTTAATTCGCTTCCGTGGAGCCTACCTCAAGGAACAAGTGGATCCAGAATTGATCGCTGTAATTTGATTGCTAAATATATGACAATTTACATTTTGAACGTACAAATTTTGTAAATATTCGTTAAATTTTGTTTTGTATTTTCCAGCTGAAAATCAGTGTACGTAACAGTCAAGATAAGTCTGGCGGTTGGCGTGAGCTCCTGGCTCTTCCGGTCCTTCGTCCAATTTCCATTGCCTTCCTCATCTACTTTTTCCAAGTCTGCGCAGGCATTGATCCCGTTCTCTTTTACACCGTCGACATTTTCGCTTCCTCCGGGGCAACAATAGACGAATACTACTCTACCATTATTGTCGGTGCTGTGCAAGTTGTCTCTGCCCTTTGCGGGGCCTTCCTTGTCGAATACTTTGGTCGTCGTATTCTCCTCCTGATCTCAGAAATTTCAATGGTGCTTTCACTCGGAGTCCTTGGATATTACTTTTTACTCAAGCAGGAGAACGGCAACGTTTCCCCCGATGGCCTTGGTTGGCTGCCCCTCACTAGTCTTATCGTTTACGTGGTCTCCTACTCCATTGGAGTCGGTCCTGTGGGCTACATGATCATGGGAGAAATCCTGCCTCATCACGTGAAAGGAGTAGCAGGCTGTGTACTTACCTCTCTCAAATGGGGCATGTCATTTGCCATGACCAAATTCTTCTTAGATCTGATCCGTATCTTGGGTGATGCCGGTTGCTACTGGTTATTTGGAGGATTTTGTCTTCTAGGAGCTATCTACATATATTTCTTCGTCCCAGAAACGAAAGGGAAAACGCTAGATGAGATTCAGGCAGAATTTTCAAACTCTTACGTGGCTCGGCCAAGAAATGCGGACTCTACTACGCCATTGCTGAATCCCAGTGACTCCAGCTACTCAAGTAGCCCAACGGCGGCGGGTGGAGTACCTGGTGGAGGAGGATATCAGTCGACTAGAGAGGGTAGCTACGCTTAAATTATAGATAATTTTCATATGAGCTATATAAGTATGTTTCTTACATTATACCCACCTGTGCATGCCTCGGATGTCGGCATTGAACACACTTAAAAACATTACAAGACAAAAGACTTATCGAATTTATGTGCTATAAAAACACGTAATCTGTATATCGAGCCTTAGGAAACCGCTAACCGCAGTCATCACAAGTGAAACGACATATTTTTGCATCGGATAATGATATTAGTCACCAACTATCGTTCTTTATGCTAGAATAATTTACTATAGGCCTGCATGAAACCCATTGTGGTCCAGCCATAATTGTAGAATAGATTGAAACGTGTTCTAATTTGCAATGATGGTTACTTAAATTTAAATTACTTTGACTAATTATAATTATTAGTTTAAATTATTGACTTCTGTACTATATATAAATATGGTGTTCGCATGCTATGTTAACCTTTGCTGTATCTGATCCGCGTGATCTGAAATATCTTAATACGTTGTATAAAATCCGGAAAATAAAACCAGAAATGATCTTTTTAACTAAGAAGCAAGTTTGTAAAAACGAAGAATTTGTGCATTATCGATACATATTTCAAATTGCTGATGAACGATAATTTATTTATTCATTTTTCAATTATTTTACAGTTTTCCGTCACAACAATTACTATTTACATCAGACTTAAATAAAATTCGTTATAATAATTAATGTACAAACAAAATCAACAATAATACATCGTTTAAAATATTGTATGAAACTTACATTTGAAATAATTTCCAAACATGATTGGGATTATTTTTGTATATGATATAATACAATGATTACAAATTTCAATGGACATCTATTTTAATGAAGAATTGGTGGATGAACATTTTGGAGCTTGCATGCAATGACTTTTTGTAACATTTGTAGAGAGAGAAGCTAAAAAAAGCTTTTCAGTCGCATCTTTTAGTTCACAAGAGTTTCCACATGCTGAACAACAACCTATATTTCATAAGAATAAGAGACATTTTAAAAATTTTGGTTCAATAGATGAATAATATCATAAAGATTCATTGGCTAATGATTTACCACTCTGGTAGCCATATTCGGTATTGGATGCACATATTCCTCCAGATTTTCCACAGTCTTGTACCATTGAGGATGAATCATTTTGCAGACCACGTTTGGATATCCTGTTGCCTCATTACATCTCACGGGTACCTTATACGGCAATCTGTCAAAAGGATATCCCATGGGTCTCGCATCAGGATATCGACGGAAAGGTATTCCGCAAAAGAGATATGGAGATGTGCAACCCTCAGGAATATTCAAATCTTCCGGTGTATTTTGTACTACATCCTCGTCATAGTTTGTGATCATTGCAAAAAGATCGTATGGCATTCCTTGAGGACTTCCCTTGGGAATGAGAAGATGTCTGGGAAAACCACATCCACAAAAGTCTGCAGCACCAGCTCGTTGTCCACCTGCTCCGCCACCGAATGCCTGCTGGCGTAGACTCGTAGGCCAGGGTTTTACCAAGTTTGAATCCTCAGAGCTACGCAAAATCAGATTTCTTCCTTGTCGGAGTTGCACAGGGAATACGTCTAGTTGGAACATTAGTCGTCTCTGAACTTTGAGGGGGAATCTGCGACCATACTCGTCAAAACGAGGAGCCATAAAAATTCGGACTGTTCCTTTGCTGGTGACCGTGGGAGCGCATGGGTTGACGTTGACCATGATTTTGTAAGTGAATGGTTCGTGGTCAAGGTGAACAGAGCAAATGTCTTGACGCAAGTCTCCTCCATGAATACTGTTGTCAATTCCACTTTCCAGTGGAAATCTGTCAGTGCTAAAGAATGTCCGCACATGATTTGGATGGCTGTCAGTGAAACTGGGAACAATTTCCACACTAGAAATCGCCACACCTGGCCAAACCAAAGGAAAGTCGCCTTCGTACAGTTGGTATGGCGGCAATGTTCGCTTGTGACGATCAAATAGATTATCAATGCCAGAATGGAAAGTGTAAAAGACAGGATCTCTCATGGTCACTGCAGTATCCGCCATAACTCCTG
>JAQIXX010007183.1:0-11184 GCA_034700605.1 Willowsia nigromaculata | reverse complement strand
TACATTGGTACCGCTCTGCTTGGTAAAAGTCCACCTGACCTGGACTAATTTGAGGGAGTTCCAAAATGCAATGGTCACTGAACTTGACGGGGGTGAATGCAAAATTATAAATAGGTGAAAGGTCCCTGTATTGACTGGCATTCCAAAACAAACTTTCATTAGGATGAAATTTTGTGTTTGCTATGGCGTCAGCCTGAGACACTGTATGAATGCCCACACATGGGCTGCGGTGGTTTTGCTGGTAACAGAGATGCAAAACACTGTGAAATAAATCCAGCCACGATATTTTGTTTCTTGCAAAATGAAAAGTACAATCCAGGAATTGATTTATCAACGGCCAGTATTTCTTGAATTGTAAAATTTCAGCGTCCCCGATATTGTTCTCAGCCAACAAAGTTGAAAATGCTCCAATTAGTGAAGTTGAAAGGATAATGGACAATAATATTTTCATATTTCAAAAAATTGTGTAGAAATTAAAACTTTCAATTTATTTAAGAATCTGAGAAAATTGCTGATTTAATCATGTAGTTTTGTAAACAACCATATGCGTTAGCTTGAGAATTTAATCCTAAAATACGCGAGGTTTTTTTCTGAATGTTTGAAGTTAAAACAGTTAGGTAGCCCGGTAAGTTTAAATCGAAGCAGTTTTGTTGAATATTTGAAAGTTGGATATCCAGATAACCTTGTAAACTGCTTTTTTGACTGTCGGTTGAACAACAGTTTTACGTATCTGTTTAAAAAATGGACCGTAAGCTTACCATTAAGCGTCTTAATAAAAAACGAATAGAATTTCCTGATTCACAATTTTTTAGTGATAAGTGAAGACAAAATATCAGACAAGTTCGAAATATACTTTATTTTGTAATCAAAAGTATTTCAGGAAAGATAAATGATTTTTTCGCAAATTTGTTTTCCGTTTGGAATACCTTTCAAACCATAGTCAAACTTCAACTGGAATACATATCTTACATCGATATGTAGCTGTTAACACTTTAGGAGTGCTCGACTATTTATTTAGTCCTACTTTTAACTTGAATAAATTTCTCATTTGTATTAATTTATCTCATAAGACGACTCACTTGAGGTAGGAAGAGCCATTTTAATTACTAGCCCTTGAAGTGGTTTTGAATGTTCAAACATTCTTACGAGGGTGTGGCGTAGCTTAACATACAAATGAAACAATCAAATGTTAATAACCGTTCATGCCAAATTAATGGAACCCACCCGTAACATTTAATTACTTTATTTTTGAGTAAGCTTTAAAAAGTACTTATGTATCATGCGTTTGCACTTTTAGCAAAATTAAAGTGCCTCAGAATACGAACCATTCAAATAGAATGAAGGGGCTTACAGTTGATTGAAGTGGCTGAATAAATCTTTTACGAACAAATGTTTTAATTAAGAAATGACAATTATTCATATATATACTGCCATCGTAATTTTAAGGACAGTAACAAAGTATTTTGTTAAAATGCAGAAAATATTAATTTAACCTGATCTCCTTCTTTCAACAATTTAAACAAAAAATAAAAAACAAAAAAATAAATATTGATGGGTTCTTTTTTGGCTAAAGAGTTTGATTAATTTTTAATAACTCAAGCTTTCGCCAAATTTCCGTTAGCTTTCTCAAGAGTGCAGAGAACAATGAAATTTTTTTTCGGAAGTAACAACAATTAAGAAAATTCTAAAAGTTGAAATCAAATTAGTTAAATTAGGTCCAGCGCAAGTGGTAACCAGGAGCTGATGTCATGTCCAGTATTCCGATTGATGTTGTTTGGATGTTTTTGAATGAAAATCGCCTCTTTTAAGGTTCGTTGGTACCATCGGGTTTCACAACAAAGAATGGCTGTGGAGCCAAGATTTATGGAGTGGCCTTCGTTGGTACATTGATGTTCAGCTAATGCTGACTGAATGACGCGGTTGTTCCTGAGGTCAACTGCATGGTTGGCTTTTCTTTGTTCAATGTTTTTGGTTTCACCTATATGGACTAAAAATAAATATATGACTAGCCAGTTATTCCAAAACTATTGTGCGTTGAGATTTGAAATTTTGCACAGATTTGAAATTTGCACAGATTTGAAATTTTGCACAGATTTGAAATTTGCACAGATTTGAAATTTTGCACAGATTTGAAATTTTGCACAAAGGACTATATCGGTCTTTAATGGGTCCTGGGCTAAGAACGGTCGGTTACCATTCATATACCATTCGAAAGCTCTCGCAGCGTAGAACAAAAGTCTCAATGAGCACAAGTCTCTGAAACTTTGCAAAACCCATCTTTCGGCCCTCTGAATCTCCAGATTTTAACATGGAGATATATGGGTAAAAACTTGTGACCGTTACAGCATGCTAAAACAAGGTCAGTTGCTAACCATTCATATCCATATTTACCATCATATATCTGTATCAATCGAATGCTGTTCTTCAGGAGAGTATAATGCATGTAAAATCAAGTTCCTACCAGTTTGCCGAAACTTGTTGTAACTTAAACAATTGTAACTGTCGCTGATAAGGTCGTCGGGTTTTAGTTTAAGCATATTATACACCGCATCAAAAGGGCTTTTACGATGTGTATATTAGAAGTCACTGACGAGCCAAGCGTATGCATGAATATTTGAATTGTAAACTCAAACAGTTATAGGCAATTAATTGCGAGAGCCTTCCGCAATAAATATATTATATTATTTGCCTGTAATTTTAATATTAATTGCACGAAAAGCTGGCGTAGTAAAAATTGAAATTTAATTAAGTAAAAATATCCATTGCAATTAATTATTTATATAATTCAATGATTTTGAATGAAAAAGGTTTTCAATCACGTCAATTTTTTCAATACAATTTACTTGGTTCCATAATATTTTACAACAGAAGGTAAAGCCTTTTATAAAAAGATCACTTTCTTATAGACAAAAAAGCCAAACTCTCTCCTTCTATTCACTATTAATTAGCTTATTGTGGCTTGTAAAATCGTAATTATTATAGCTAACTGAGACCTGTACAGTCTCTATGCATAAATATGTAACCTAATGAAAGCAAATACTATTATAAGTATTTGTTATGGAAATTGAAGATTACTTGTTAGGATGAACACTATCCATCTCACAGTTCTCTCTAGGACACAATGGTAATTAAAATTAATGTATTTAAAATAAATAAGCGAGCGCGGTGTAAATTATGTCAAATATTTAAATGAGAAATAATCCTTAATTTTAAAGAAACGGGTTTTAGTAAAGTGGGAAAATATTGACTAAACATCATCATATGCAATAAACCATGTCGAGACAATATATATTGATTTATTCATAAACCATGAAACAATTTGCGTAATTTGCTGGGACATTATTTTTTGCATCCAAACAAGTTATTTTATGAATGATTCTTCATCAGAACGCATCTTGCGTACCACTCACACGGTGCTTAAAAGTGTTCCATAAAAGTGAAACGCTGTTGCTTTACGCTTTTCATTTTTCAGAGCCTTTTATACAACTCACGCATCAAAATTATGGTTGCTTGTGCAGGGAATGTACGAGGCTTGGGCTGTTGGATAATGACGTACTTTCTGTATTCTCTCCTTAGAAAACTTTTTATTGATATTTTTTTGAACTGTAAAATTTATGTAGTTCAAATTCTAAAAAAAAATGTTATTTTCATTGTAAAATATTTTTTTATGGTGCTATTTTAGCTTGCTGCGTCTCTGATTATTGTGTTTTTATTGTTTTAAACGACTTTTCAGTGATAATTGAGCTGGATGGTGGGAAAATATTTTTTAATATGTATAAACCAAGGTACCCCTTTTTACATGGAAATATGGAAAAATTCATGTAAAAACGGAAATATGTATTAATTCTTCATTAACATGGGGCTGGAAATCATATGGCTTTGTTTACATTTAGGAAAAACCATTAAAACTTTGCAGAAATAATTCCATATTATTAATATGGATTATTACGTTATTCTAATGACTTTAGAAGCATTTATAATGTGAAATTGTAGTATTTTGAGCTTTTTTTCTGTTTTTTGCATGAATTTTTTTTAACATGTAAAAACTGCAAGTGAATATTATCATATTATCATGTAAAAACATGAATTTTCAATGTTTTTCCATGCCACATGTATTTAAATGTTCGTACCTTGGACTATAAACTTGTAAAACACAGTGTATTTTGTGTACGCAAGGGTGAAGAAGGATTCACCTTCGCCGATATTCATATGTGACTTGTAAGCAAGTGCTGCACTTATACATGTCAAGGAAACATAAAATTTTAATTCTGGAGAAATTTGCTAAAAAAAACTTATTTGTATATATTGAAAGCAGTTTTAAGTCGCTCAAAAACGCATATACTACTTAAAAATAGTATTTAAATTGGGTAGTTTTGTTTTGTTTTCAATGTTGTATGGGCTATGGTTCTGTATTTTTCTAAGGAGTGGTACGATAATAAATAGAAGCTTTTCTGAAAGGTCTGACAAATAACAATTTCCAAGAAAGGTACAATAATTAATTAAAATAAATGACCTGATCGGATGTTTCACCTAATGTGTCATTTGATAAGACGATCACATCAATGTTTTCCGAGGCAAAACAACTCCACGTAATTACAACTCAATAAAAGGTTATTAGATCACTTTGTATCAAACCTGTCCTTTTCATTTAATATCATACTGTTCCCAATATTGCTTTGAATTAATACATCATGTGTAGAGGGAGAGAAAACATGTTGGAGCATAATTCAAAGACATTCCCTGATTGCTCCAAGCTTTAGCATGCATCCCGATCATGCCAAGTGGAGTCCATTGAGCCCATGTTATAAGCGGATATTTGGCATATTTCAGACGTAAGGGAATATAGAATATTTACGAGCATAATTCTTTATCTTTGTGATTTTGGGCACAATTTTGGTATAACAGCTGCAATTTTTGCAATAAAGTCAAGAGAAAAAATGAGTTTTAAAACAATTTTTGCTTCCCGTAAACCCGAAATTGGTAAAACGATGAGGTTTTTCCATTTTATCTCTAACTATCCTATTGTTTATCTTAAATTTGAGGGCTCATCGTGCATTGTGCTCCGCACGAAACTCACGATCAGAAACATTAAGCCTGCCTGTGCACGTGCAGCGTTTCATTTCATACAATGACATAATATGATCAAAAAAGGTTAGAGCGATGGAAATTTAGATCTTAAAACACAAAACCCGGCTGAAACCAAGATCATGAAAAAAATTCTATTAACTTTTATTAAAAACGATTTTTAAGCAAGCCTTCATTAATACAACTATGCAAATTTATGAGGTTTATGCAAAACTTTCAAAATTTTCAAGCCATGCGGCTGTTTAATATTAAAGGAGCACTAAGCTTACTTATGGTTGTAAAAAACTCCAAAAACTGTTAATATACAAATTTGAATTCGATATATATTAAAACATTGTGCATCCTACGGCACTTTAGAGCTTTAATGCTTGAATTTAGTAGGGATTTTTAATTGAGCTACTGTTTTATTGCTTTAAAGGGTGCTTTTTGTTGAATGTATCCTCA
The DNA here is from genome assembly GCA_034700605.1 of Willowsia nigromaculata. NCBI lineage: Eukaryota > Metazoa > Arthropoda > Collembola > Entomobryomorpha > Entomobryidae > Willowsia > Willowsia nigromaculata. The sequence continues at coordinate 5,655 of JAQIXX010007183.1, read as the reverse complement.
CTAAGCTACAAAATTTAAGTATTTAACGATTACAGTCCATGTTTAAAGGGACATTTTAGCGTTTTTTGCAGCATACTTATGCGGCTGTTTTTCAGGTTTTTACGGCATATTTTCTTACCCTGTACATGCGTATTCAAACATACCAGCAACAATTTATGTAAAAAATTAAGATGACCAACAGCGATGAGCTATATAATAGCTATTCCTTAAAAAACATAATTTTCTTCACTACTTGTTGAAACTAAATTAGCATAAAAATCAAACAAATCAAACAAATTTGTCATAGAATATTTCAAAACCCATTTATCGATAATGAAGAGTAACAAAAACGAAGAATTTTTCCTTTTCTTGAACCGCAAAAAATATTAATGCAGGAGGAGGACCATCTGCAGTAGGTAGTATCTACTCTCATCAATTTTTATTTGTCACAACAACTTACTTCACCATCCAACTAATTTACACAGAAATGATGCTTTGCTAATAAGTGTTTTGAATATCCCATTAAGAATTCAGCAGATAGTTTAGTAAGGAAACAGAATAAAAACTATCTGTCAAATTTGACCTGGTAAGGAGTCAGAGTATCTATAGTGTAATATATCATTTTCATCCTAAAACGTCATACACAAAAGAAAACATATTGATAATATATATGTACCAAACTTCGTACTGAACAATCTCATCGCACAAATGACATTATCAACTTCACAGCTCTTTATATGTTAATTTGGTTTCAACATGAAGGCATACAGGCGTGCTATCTACTATTTTATAAATGACCGATGTTTTGGGTATGGAATTTTATAAAATTGTATTCAAGGAGAATTTCCTTCACTCGCATCAACTGCACTTTTCTTAACCGAGAATTTAAAATTCCCAGTTTATAAGACTTTTTTGATACATATTAGAGTTCTGAGTTTCTACCTTGAGACAATATTGTCATACCAAGCTAACTAACGCTTCTGTTTAGTCTAAAACCACAAATTATCAAATTTTCTTTCGTTTTTATGAAGTCACGGATCACTCAGTCTTCGTTAAAATTCCAATTAACAACTACAAGTATTCATAATACTTATTTTAAATGGAAAACGTCTACTCATTTAGATAAACTATAATATCACTTTCTTGACAAGAAATGATTTGCATCTGTCGGGAAACATTGGCAATTTTAAAGCTGAAACCAAAAATTTGTTACGTGGAGTGTTTAATTATACTAAATAAAAAGCAAGAATAAAAGTCTCTAAATCCCCCAGTTTCAGCTCAGATCGTCATTTAAGAGACACTTGGTTATATGAAACATACCTAAAATCTTTGTTTAATTAATTTGCTTAAAATTATTTTAATACTAATGTAGCTAAAGAAGGGAAATTGACTACTTTATATGTGACACACCATGTCTTAATGTTTTTATTTATTTAATATTTGCTTCCGTAACTTTCCATGATATCTAATAACCGCCTCTAATGAAAAAAATCCCCACTTAAAACAAATTGCTAAGCTAATACACCTCAAGCATTTTCTCGGCACATTGCTAAGTGCCAGCTACTATGCTTCCGTAAAATTTAATTTTTATAAAGTTGTAGTCAAGCTTTCGTGCACGCTTTCTTCAAGACTTCAACGGCACGTTGAAAAATTGCCACTTTCATTACTTGTGCCCCCTTACTGCCATTGCTGAGCATAAACGGATCTCATCGAACCTTCATACCAGAATATTACTAGAACATATAATGCACACTAGAAACCCTCACTAAAGACGCACGGATGAACAAGGTACATCAAGGATTGTGACATATTTTGCCGTGATGAAACTCAAAATGATTTAGGATTATAGGAAAATACAATTTAACTGATGTTTGTTTCACATTTGAACTTACAAAAAGGGTATAAAAGTTCGACGTGATATTTTTATTACAAAATTCCGACGGTATTTATAGCAGCACTTAGTTTGAATTAACGACTTGGTGCACTGAATTCTGAGAGAATAAATATATTTCTGTTAGGACCCTAAAACATTACAAAGCTTGGGGCCCTCTGGACAAAGAATTTTCATGATCGAAATATTCACCTAATTTAAATAAATGAAAAAAAGATGCAAAACTTGTTAGGGACATTTTAGTTTTATTTGCTTTAAAATGAAGCTAGAAAGGGTGGCACGGTTGAAATGGATTACCTTGGCTTTACACAACTCAAGATAGGTGTGGCATATTTGGTAAAACCACGAAGTAATTTGTGTAAGCGTGGGCTAAGAAAACGATAAAAGTATATACTTTGCAATAGAAATTCATCACGTTGTACATATGTACATGAAGATAAATAGATTGCTTGACCAAACGATCAAATTTTATTTTTCTACGTGTCATATAAGGAACAAGTGAATATATTTATTTCTACGTGGCTTGTTAAATATTTGTATAAAATTCTGCATAAGCTGAAATAAGGAGTCTGCAATTAATTTACGAACAGTACAACTTTCTTGAAAAGGTTTATTTAGTTTAGCTTATTTCCCAAACCGATTTACGCCATATGACTATGGCTGCACGAACCTTTATTATCGTGCTTTCCGCACTAAATATATTTCAAGCAACTGGGGAACAATCAAGACTCATCAAGTTCCCAACACAACTTCACGATAATTGCTTGGTTAATTTTGTTGCTTCTTCAAAGCCTCTACGAGTGAAACCACTTCAGCGCTATTTGTTTAACTACAATGAGAACACAAATTCACAGCACACGCTGCACACATGTACGATACAAGAAAGTCGCAAATTAAATTTAAGTGTCAGCGATGAGCCAGAAAACTCAAATCTCAACCAGGGTTACCTCCAATTCTCCAAAAGGAAAATGGGTTCATTCTGTACAATATTTATACTTTTCACCGAAACATTCTATGAAACTTTTTTCTCAATCCAGAATTCTGGCTATGGAACGTCTACAAGCGTGCTGTTCTTTATTTATGCGGACACATCATACCCCGCATTACAAATGTTTCCAAACGTTATCTACATGAAGAACATAATTCCATTTCATGCCGGACTAGTGTTCTTTGACAACTCAGATAAGTATATTGCTGTGCTATGCTACTTTTGCTCAACACCAATGCACTTTTATCCTGCAACTACATCTCTAAATGAATTGCTTCATGTACACAATAATATTATAAACGCAAAAGGGTACGGTAGGCATTTGAGTGTGTCATCTCTCTTTCATACGTTTTCATACTGGTTGCCATTCGAACAAAACCCAAGGTATAACCTAGTTCTCAACTGTTTAAAAATATTTACCGCCAGTCACATAAATTCACAAACACTCTTTACGTTTTTACGGGAATGTCAGATATTAGAATATTATGTTTTGTCAATGTCAAAAAGCCTTTTAAATACATCCTTCAAGATAGAACGCAAATTGTTACCCGAATGGGAAAAACGGTCATACGATTGGTTCACTCAGATAAACACGTTGGAAAGCTTGCAATCACAATCAGTGCCATACAAGTGCTTGCACACCCGTTCGGCACTTTTCTTGGTTTCAGGTGATATTTTATCAAGATTGATCACTTGCGTTAACTCTGAAAAGGTTACAGTGATCGATTACACGTTCATTACATCACTTGAAGTAAATTCTTGGGTAACCCTGGTAGCCGTGATTGCATTGCTTAGTTTCGTATACAAAAGCATTTGGAAAGGATTCGATATCATATGGCTCCTTTTTGGAATTTCATGCACTTAAAAACATCCAAAATCAATATTTGTAATTGCCATACCGTTCCTCATACTCAGCATTTCGTACCAAGGATTCATTTCCTCCGAGTCTTTGAAATTCTCAGGATTCCCAAATTTGGATGAATTCATAGACGACGGGTATAAATTGAACATAGAGATGTATCGTATGTTCCTTCCATTTATCGAGTCCATGATCCAAGTGATGCCTACGTCACAAAGCTCACTTCGTGGTCGAAACCTAGTCGACTTCTTTGATGTCACAGAAATTCGTAAGTTTATTAGCATCAGCTACGAAACGTATTTTAAAACAATAACGGAAAAAAAGTTGGTGTATCTTGCAACATCAGACCGTCAGTTGGGAGAGTCCCTCTACTTCCTGATTGAAAACAAGGTTCATTTAATTGAGAATGGGTTTTATTGCATGGGAATCGACGCAAAAGATAAGTATCCAGTACAGATTGGCCTAAGTGTAAGGTTCTCTGGCTACATGAGCAACAGGATTAGAAAACTTATTGTGTCGGGGTATCAAGAAAGCGGTATTCACAATATGCTCTATCGCCTAAAAAAGGTTGCGATGCATAAAAATTTTGAAAACGATTTCGGAATCATATCTGTAGACAACGTAAAGCCACCCAGACCACTTGATATTTGGTCACCAGTGGGAGTCAGTTGCATTCTAGTATATTGCTTTGGCTTATTGCTTTTTGTTATAATTGCAATGCAAAAATTTCTTTCAAAAATTGTGTATACATTAAAATTTTCCTGTAACATATTGTATGCATATTATAAATATAGAAAATCAACACAAGTTTCAGACAAAAATGTAGTATTGCTTGTGAAGGAAATAAAATGAAAATTGTGTTGTGTATTAACTTATAGTGTATAAATACTTATGTTTTAGTGTATAAATTTTCAGATTACATTCGATGAAATAACAAATTCAATTAAGTCATAGGGGAAAACACGGAAGCGTGTTACTTAAGTGTAAGTTGAGTATGTCTTAATTGTATAACACAAAATTATAAAATGACATGAAAATGAATGGAATATATGGTTAAATTTTTGAGACATGTCTTGGTGGTTAACTTACTATACTCTTGTAAATGTTTGCACGTACATATAAACATAAACTTGTTGAAAAAACTGAAAATATTCGAATCTGCACTTTACTATAAAATCTCCATCCTAATTTCTAGTATATGAAGCTATTTCCATATCGCTTTGTGAATATGAAATACAAGCATTTATATACAGCTATTTACCAAAATACCATGTTCGTGTGATTGAATAAATTATAAATTATCCGTTGTGTCGAATTTTAAGACAAGCCTTTTATTTATGGAAAGCTAAGAAATTAGTTCTTGAAAATTAACACTAAAACACTCTGTATTTGTGCCAATACAAATTTGTGCTGTAATTTAGTACGGCTTAATAAAACCTCAAACCAAAACTTAATGTTTTGGAGAAATATGCGTTTATAAATGAATATGAAAAGGGATTTTTTGCAGCTATCTAAAATACACACGTCAGTATTTGCGGATTAGTTGTCACTACTTTGACAATTTTTCTAGTCGTGTTTAGTTTGGAGCTTTTGCACTATTTTTGGTACAAGTAGAACTAAAAAAAATCTTGAATTATTTTTGTCAAAAAAATTTTCCATTTATTTTTGTTCCTATACCCACTGCTGAAGTCACATATTAAAAACGTGCCAACGTATATTAAAAAACATATTTTGTACAAATGCATTGAATGTTTCATTTATGCGTTTGCATTTCATTTCATTTGCATTTCAAATACAATCATATTGTCATGAGCAGAGAACGAGGAAAAATGCAAGAAAAATGAGAAAATATGTATGCAACTATGCACGAAAAATCGGCAAAATAGGACATAAAATAGGACAAATTTTCGCAAATTTTAGCACTATTTTCTTGTAAAT
>JAQIXX010007182.1:0-11185 GCA_034700605.1 Willowsia nigromaculata | reverse complement strand
CTCCTTGTCCACGTGCCTCCTGCAGCAGGTTCTCAGATGAACTTTGAACTGAGCGAGGGCCCAAATCTTAGGCGATATTTTGGGGGTCACCAGCAAAACCGGGATTTTTCCTTGGGAGATGCCAGACAATTCGGTGTAACTGTTTTGGATGATGTGGAGTTCTTCAAATGATGGATTTCCAGCTAAAACGGAGACAAGCTCCTCCCCCAGGTTTTGGGGGGTGATGTATAATTTCCGGAGATTTATGAACGCTGCGGGGTGGAGGAGCTCAAGGGGTAGTTTACTGGGGTTGATGAGTGTCAAGTGGGTAAGATTTTCGCAGAGGGTGATGCACGCGTCGTCGAGGAGACTTTGACATTCTTCGAGTTCCAGGAGGAGGTCGATGAGCTCGAGACGCTTGAGTGTGGGAAGGGCTCCAATAAGGCGTTTCAGACTTCCAAGGATTTCTCCACCGGTGCCGTAGATGAAGTGCTCGTCACGGGTTTTGATATCACAAAAGAAGGTGAAACGGAACGTTTCAATGCTGAATGAGCAGCCTTTCGAGCAGGTGGGATCCTCTGAAAATATTGGATAAAAAATTATTATTCGCAGCGGGGATGGGAAAAAATTCTGAAGCCAGGTAGCAACTTCCGGGAATAACAAGTTGTATGATTAGTTTAAAAACTGGATCATGGTTTATTTTGGCGACTTAAATTTTTTTTTAAATATTGAAATAATAGTAACGAAGTTGGCAGATAATGATAAACCGATGACTATTGGTTAGATTTTATATCAGAAAAATTACTCAATGTTTTTAAAAAATCTGCAAGATTTGATAAATCTCCAATATTTCTAGTTTATCTTACCCAAATAGCGTTCCGCATAATTTGAGATGTGATTCATAAAATGAAAATGAGCAAACAATCCCGGAAACGAGGTCGGATGAAGAACCAATCTCCTTATCCGGCTTCCCACTGTCCTTATCATTTGCTGAGTCCTATGATGCTCGAGTACATGCCGATAACACTTTTCTCCATAGTCAAATCTCGTCCTCGTCAATGTCGTATCATCCATCTTCAAATTCCACCAGACTCGAGGCAAATGAAAAGCTCTATACCAATTGCGGCAGGTCACGCTCGCGTAGTACTTTTTCTCTATGGACAAGTATGAAAATATTTTCTCTAAAATGATATCCGGAAGGAGAGCCCATCCCTCCAAGTTTTCTCCTCTGTTCTCATCATCCCTCGCGTAAAAGTCATCATCCTGGGAATGGAGTTCCTCCCAAAGCCGGATTTTCGTGCTGATGAACTCCGCATACTGGAGGGACTCCCGGCGACGTCTTTCAGATTCAGACTCTTCCGGATCGGGATCTATCCGGGAAAGCGGAAGAATTTGCAGATGACATGTTTTAAATTTCCAAGGGCAAATTGTTAATTAGTATTTTACCTGGCTCTAGGACAGAAACGATTTGATTGCTTTTAGTCAACGACATTTTTATCCCCTTTCGGGAGAATGTCATCAGCAAAATTAATAGAATGAGATGGACAGCCGAAAGAAGTGGAATTTCGGATTCCAGCTAATGGGCTGTCATAAAATTCTAAACTTATTTACTGGAATTTATTTTTATTTGCGAATTTTGCTGATTCACTGATTTTGATCTTTTGCGTTTTAAAACAAAACTTTCACTGCTTTTGTTTTTTTTTACATGAAGAGAGATATAGTGCAAGCAGATGTATTTGAAAATCATAAAAAAAAGTTGAAACGCTGCCATCAGCAATAATATGCCAAGAAGCTATAAACAGAACAAGTAGTTGGATTTGATATTTTTGCTCGGAGTGTTCCGAACTTTTAGTGCTTCCGAGCATTTATGTTTTTCTGTGTGTTCGGTTCAGACAGGTCATTAAAAAAAGTTTTTGGCTTATCTTGTAACGCTCGGTTATGCTTCTTAACCCTTTTGTATGGAAAGTTTATACTTGAAAGGGGAAACCATTGAATCATATCATAAACAGAAGATAAATAGTGCGATCTACTGTTCTATTTCCGGTTCTTTTTCTTTCCAAAGAGAGATCACCTTATATTCCGTTTCAAGCTTAAAAACTGTGTTTTGGAAAATTATTTTTTTAAATTGCGTTTCAAACAAGATGTCACTCACAATTTAATCTAAAGTTTTTGCTGCTTTACCACATGTGGATAGCTGGAATGAGATTTTGCAGTTAACTTTTTTACGATGACATTTAATTATAAGTGGTTGAACTTTTTTAGTTGGAAGGATCAGTTTATGGGATATTATGTGTGATAAAATGTTGAAAGAATCTGCTAATAAGTCGATAGAGAGAATTATGGCTTTTGAAGTTTTTAAACGAGTGATCTCACAGTTTTGTCGTTTCTTTAATGACTTTTCGGGAAACTTGTGATGTTTCTTTGAAGAGTGGACTTGGTTGCTGAAAATGTGTACCTATTTGGTTTTTATGGGAGAGTCGTGTGTGTGGGAATGATGATGATAAATGTGGATGGCTACAGGCTGCAAGTGTAAAAGTAAAGTAGAACAAATTTAAAGCCAAGCCATCGTGACAGGGAAGAAGGGATAAGCTCGTTCATCATTTTCAACTTGTGGATACATCAGTTTTGCATTTTCTTTTTCAAATTTATTTTTAGGTTAAGTTTCTGGTAAATCAGAAAATTTAAAATGAATCCCTTCAGAAGATATATTGAAAATATGAGAGTGTAAATATTTATTGGGGAGAAAGAATTTTCATCCGCTTGAATCAATTAATAATTCTTAATTAGTCATTTTATGAGAATTACAATTGACATTTTTTGCACATTACAGTCATCCAGATTTTCTCCTGTTTCTCATTTTGTAAATTCATCATCCACAGAAAAATGCAAACTTGAATCTGGTGTGTAAAGAAATATAGAAAAGCAGAAAACCATTTACAAAGTCGCCCATTTAACACAATATTGCTCATGGACAAGGATGCACGTATCAACGTATCTCATATTTGTGAAAAAAATGAATTCTTTGGGAATCAAATACCAATGAAAATTACATTGAGTATGTCATTCTTTAAATTACTTTTCCTTGTTTTGTCGTTACCAAAAAGGACAAATCCATAGTAACACTTAATCCCATGTGCATTTAGAAAAAAACGTTAAAAGCAATACAATGCCAATTTTGTTCAATCTTTCTTAGCATGAAGAAACATGCGAACGAGATAAAACCAAATTTTAAAAAATTGTTGAGAAGTTAATCTGGTTTTATTCAAGTGACATAACATCACAATTCAAATTGCACATGGTTTTTTTAAAATTCGTTCTCAACTTTTTAACTAAAACAGCAGCTAGCGTATCCTATTATAAAAAGACATACTGCTGCCTGAACCTAGACGAAAAATGCATGTATGATGTGATAAAACTCAATGCTATAGCATGAAGAACAACTACAAATAGACCACCAAAATAATGGCTAACTGACTCTCACAAGAACGCGTTGCTAGTCACGACCTTAAAACAAATATGTGTTCTCATATGCATCTCAACTTTTAAAAATATTTTCGCTTGATCAAAAATTCTTGTAAAGACTCATCACTGAATTGAAAATTGATCAAAATAGTAAATCGTCCGCAGTTCCGGTGGGCTCCACAGGAAAATCATTATTTAGCTAGCTGATGAAGTTTTGCATTTTAATGCCATTTAAAATATATTATAGTATATGCTAATTATATTTGCAAAAGATGTACTGGATCCTGCAATTGAAATTATAGTAAATACATGAAAAACTATATAGCACGATTCTTTGCTTGATTAAAGATATTCATAAGTATTTTATGGAACATTCTGAGAGAACTTACCATTAAAATTCGACTCAAATGTCAAGTGCCACTATGAACAACGGCAAACGCCATTGTAAAATTGAAAGGTTATTGCTGACATCATATATAACGATGAACGCATTCCCCCGGGAACATTTTCACAATTTTTGGTGCACAACAAGTAATCGGAAAGTGTGCCATTACTCTGTTGATGATATAGACGAATGGAACATCAAAGACAAAACTACATGCCATTTATTTTGAATCGACCTGGATGATACCTCCACACCATGATCATTTTACTCCTTTATGTTGAGCATCTCTACAGGTGTAGTAGTAAACAGGAAAATTGAAATCATAATAGTAGCCATATTCCATACGATCTTCAATAACCATAAATACTTGATTTATGACCTGAGGTAAGTGCCGATTCCACGTGTGGTAATGACACGGAAATGTGGAGACGATTCCCGAAAATTTGCAGAATCATAACACTAGATCTGCAGTTTGATCCAGATATTGGGCTTCTATTGGTCTTCTTGAAGGATACAGAGACTTACATGCTACGCAGTAGAATTTTCATACTAGTTGATCATGTGCTTCTTAGTATGACACGCCACATGCAGAAAATGACATCCTTCTCATCATCAGCACAGTGGGAATTACTTTTGACCTCGTTTCCACAAAATAAAGGTGCATCTTCTGAGAGCAGAAAGGCTGTAGCATATTGGCTTTCTTTAGGAGCTGTTGAGTTTTTAGAAACTTAAAAATAAAGTAATCATTTCATTTTTACCAGCTTTTTAACAAATCCTCAATTTCTTTTATTATCTTCATCTTCAGAACTACATTTGCGCGTTTGGAAAGCTTGTATCTACCCATTACCGATTTTCTAAAATCTCGTAGATACACAAAGCGACGTTAATGTTTACTAACCATGCAAATAATTACCTTATTTGGTATCAAATTGCTAATGACATCCCATTCCAGTGCTTAAAAACACTAAATGCGCAAAATTTGTTAAAAATACTAACCACACATCAGATGAAAAAATTTCATAAAAACCTAACTTTAAGTTACGGGAACAGTTATTTTGATTAAAACCAAAGCATTTCAATAAGCTGTCATATAATTTGTATTTTAACATACAATTAGTTACAGCATCCACTCGTTCAAATAAAAGTCCACTACCTTACCATTCATCTATAGGTCTAATCAGTGGGAAATTCTTACCTCTATTCTCGCACTGCAACTCCCCACCACAACCCAACAATAAAAAAGTGCATAACAGATAATCACTATTTGGTCTTCCCACCATCCCACCACATACAATGCATTGATGATGATATAACGCCAATTTTTATTACATTGCTAATCACACATAAGTACATAGGTAGTTGAATTGATAGCATTCGATAATAAAAATTATCCTCCACCTTTAGAGAGCATTCTACCTTCACCAGATACAAATAGTCAAGCAAGCACTCTAAAAACGCTGTACATTTTTAGCCTCAATTTTATCACACATTGAAAGACAAATCAAATCAGAAAATCATCAAGGCAGAGAGCGCACCCCTCTAAGGATAATTGCAAATATGATCAAAAAGTTGCATAAGCAATAAATATAACCTGAGACTTCTTCGATGGGAAGCTTCTCTTCTGATGAACCTCATTGTTACCAGATTGTGTTGGATGGTTTATATGTGAATCGCAAATTAAAAGTGTAACTGTCAAGTTGTTGGGTAAACAAAAAAATATGTACTTTTTATTACTTTTTCTATTTATATAAATTCTCCATCAGCCACTACGTACAAAAATACATGTGTATATTTTAAGGTAGTGGTAGCATGTACCTTTTCATATTGGTAATAAAATATATATATTTGGATATGCTATAATATATACACTTGTGTATACACTAGGTTTGCTTCGTTTTGCAATTTTTAGGTCTTTTATGGGAGGTCTTTGCGGTGGTACTGTTTGTCTTCAAATAAAACTTGTAAAAAAGTACCTTTAAAAATTAACAGGACTACCAAATACAAATATGAGCACGTGCTATTCCACCGCATATTAAAAATGTCGTAATAAATCGTAAATGTCTTCAATCACCAATTTGTATTTGTATTGTGAACAAGATAGGTAACTATTTGCAATAGTTAAAATTAATAGACTAAATTAAATAGATGGTTTTGCTAAACATGTAATTTGAGAACTGTCAAAGTAAAAAATTTTGTACAAAGTTGGTTATTTTGAGAAAGGTGAAGTACGATCTTAGGGAAAGGTCTTAAATTGAATTTGAGGGATTGTCCAAAAAACGTGAAATATTATACCCATTTACATCTTTAGCCTAATCTTAATATATTTAAGTACTAGAATATAATCAGTTCTTTCGAGCTTGCCTATAAATAACCTTACATAACCTTACATTAAACGTAACATTTTGGTAGACTAAAATTACTAGCTAAAGTAAACTACAGTGACAGAGCAAGCAAACAGAAAAGACAAGAGAAAACTACTGATTTTTTCAAATGACAATAAAGCAGTAGTTCTAGGCTAAAATTATCACTTGTTGTAACTTAAGGTGGCACTCATTGCAACTATGCATACCTATTTATAATTCTACTTTTTGTAAATAAAAATTTATCGTTAAAAATTTCGAAAATTGAGAGAAAACAGAAGAGAGTGAAATGTTTGGAATAAAAGCTTAAATTACAAATGTGTCAAATGACCATTCCGACACACTTCGAAAATTAATTGGCATTGGTTCGTTTCACTTGGCGGGGAAGAGACAAAAAAATTGATGAATAAAATCATAACAGATCGATTTTCACACGAAAAAAAGTTATAAATTACCTGGGAATATTTTTTTCTAAAGATTTTGATTAAATTAGTTGTACAAATCGTCCCAAAAATATTTTTCATTCAGATTCCCCTTCTCTTAAAAAGACTTTCCCGCTGTGAATCTATTGATCATATCAAAAGTCCATTCCGGTTTATCATGTGGCGCCACATGTCCCGCATTTCTGATAAACAAATAGATCAAATTCCTGCTCGTCTTAGAGTACCCCGCAATTTCCCTATTCACCTTCCAAATCTTCCTCTCCGAATTTGCATAATCCTCTGTTCCCTTCCACTTCAAGCTCCTGATGAACCTCGCAATTCCAGTGTGCGGGACCGCCATATCCAACTGACTTGAATAGATGATCATCCTATAATCCGCATCGAGAAGTTCCTCAACCCAGGGCTTCACCGACTGGTGAAAGTCTTGACGCATGAAACGGAGCACAGTCGAATTAAAGTTTTGGTAAACTGTATTTCCCACGTGGATCGCATGTCGCACGTAGTCTCTCTGTATGTATTGCTGATAAAAGCCATAAGTTTTGGGACGCTGCTCCTCCAAAAAGTTTTTGTTGAAATCGAAACCAGTCACGTTCTTAAAGTACGTGGGATACGGGGTAAAGTCTCCGTGAAGCAACTCATCCATCAACTGGAAAACCAATCAATAAAAAATCAATAAAAAAACCTAAAATTTTAAGCTACCCCCACGTGTCTCATATTTTCCATGACCTGTGCACACCAATGACCTATATTTTTCCTTCAAGTGACCCTTACGCCCTGCAAGTCTTTCTGATAACCTATATTTTATCACATCACCCCAATCACCATTCCAAAAGATTTTCTCTCCTGATTAAGAATTAGAGCAGTTAATTCACAACTTGTTAAACCTATTGTTTATTATTATTACATGATATTGTTAACCGTTTATCATAAGTAATCAGCCGTATTGATCATCATTTCACTGTCATGTCAACTCACATAAAAAATTGTTATCTTAATTTACATAAAAACATCCCATTCAATTTTATGTAGTTCATACATAACTCATTTTGCTGCTAATCTCAAATCAATTTACATAATGGTTAAATATATTCCCTGAGATAAACGGTTTTATAATTCGAAATAGATCAAATTTTTCATGCTTGGTGGTCTAATCAAATTGGTTATTTGTTCGATCGAAAAATATTATATGGAAATTTTAAGGTTTGTTCACACACACAAAATAATCATCTGTTTAGCATATTTTATCACTCAACCAGTGAGAAATATTTCGGCCAATCTGCATTTATAAGTAGGGTGATAGATTTTTCATTAAAATCAGACAATTGGGTGAATGGTTGAATAAAAATGATCGAATATATTTGCAGAAAATGAGATTGTATGAAGAAGGGTGCCTTGAAAAACCTTAATGTGAACTAAAAGGGTTGAGTGGGCTGAGAAGACAGAATAAAAAAATAAATCGAAATGGTGTTGGCTCTCGGGTCGTGGGAAAATATCACATGGAAAAAAATAAATAATAATAATATTCTCCCTTCACAAAATAAAACCATAACGCAAAAAAGCAACGGTAAAATATTAAGTGAAGCAGAAAGACACAAAAACACACGAACAATATGTGAGCCTTAAGCTTCAATAATTTTTCGCTACGTTGCAAATCCTCTTTCTGTTGAGTAGTTAGGAGTTTTAATATGAAAAAAAGAAGAAGTAGAAATTAAAACTGTGGTAATACTTTTGTTCAGCTTTTGTGTAAAGCTCGTTATTGTGTTTCAGTCTTTTATGGGTAGTTCTGTTAACCTGTGTTTATAGAGACAAACAATATATCATGATGCTCAGCTCTCCTCCTTCAACTTGTAAACGACAATTTTCTATTCTCGCGTATTCATTGTTGGAGGCTTTGTATTACGCAGAAGGAGGGTGCCTCCTTATTTCATGTTTTTCTACAATATTGGCAAATAATCTGAAGCTCTAATGTTAAAATGTGTGTGGATCTAACCGAAATATCGAAGTAGCGAAACAAAATCTTGTCTAATATTCGAATATTTTAAAATAATTAATGACATAAGCTCTTAAGAAATCAGGAAAAGTGTCATTTGTTTTGCTAATTGACAAAATTTTTCGAAGCGGGAACTCATAATTTTAAATGATTTTATACAAAATCTATCCCACTTTAGAAATTTGTAGCCCCAGCGATAAATGATCACTTTGAAATTCAAAGATGGTCCTTATTTCCTGTTTATCTTGATAATTTTTGAATTGTACCTAAATATTGTCCTGATTTAAAATAAAATATTTTGATGGCCGGACAGACGGACATTCCGGGAAAATGCATAAAGACTTATAAAAATGCCGCTACCTCCATAAATTCTTCTTTTCTTTCTTTTCATAAAATGGGAAGATGCTATATATATGTCCCTCCATTATAATTATATTGCTGTAACATGTTTTATATTTCACGCTGATTATTATTAGCTCGCTCGCCATAACATATTGTATTGGCTAATCTCGTGTCTGTAAGGTAACGTAACATCGATAAATAATAGCGCGACAGTGTCGCAGATATAAACTGTAGTACTCAACCTCGATCCTTTTGTACTTCTCACCTCTCAACTCTTCTTCTTCTTTTTTAGCAAGCTCCACACAATATTTTCAAGTTTTCCCTTTCTACCTATGTGCGTGAACTGAAACTACACACAAAAGTTGTGTGTGTGTGTAGTTATTATTATTATTAATAATAAGAGTGTTAGGTAACACATGATCGAAGACTCTCATCATCGCAAACTACAAACTCTCTTTGTATTTTGTTTGTGTGAACAAAAAAACAGACATGCAGACTCAGCAACAATCGCGAGACTTGAGAAGAGTTTTATGAGCTCACATGAGTAGGTTTACTATTGTATTTTATTGTAGATAGTACGAGAGTAGGGATCATAACCTTCCCTTTTTTACTGCAAACGACAAAAAAAGAAGAGCGCTAGAAGAGGAATAAAAAATACTATTAAATTGCATGATCGGAAATGTCGAGATTTAGGGCAAAATGTGTACATTTATTTGTTGCTAGTTTGTGCTAGCACGAAACTACTCACTTTCTGTTTTTTAAGCTTATGTACCTTCATGTTTCTAGCTTGATAAAGAACACTACAAGTTGCTACACTTGCATTTTTAACGCAAAATTTATGATTTACACTACCACTACTCCTTCAAAGTTTTAAAGAGTGTAAGTTAAACGATATATAATACAAAATTGGAAAAATTTTAAAGCCGTTTTTGAATCAAACGCATTATTAATTTTTTACAAGACCGGAGACTTTAATCACAAGTGCAAATAGAATGGTAGAAACACGAAAGAAGCTCAAGAGGCTAAAAGAAAATCATTATGACGATATATCTGGCCTTCTAAGAATGCAATTTAAAATTAGAGCTACAAAATAATTTGGTTCCTGCAATTTGGAGCCCTAAATCAGTACATTTAGGAATAAGTATAGTAGTCCATTGCACGCTTAAAAAGATTTTTAAATTCATGTCTACTAGTTCCCAATGAAGATTTACTATTTATTTTTAAATTTTGAAGATCAATCAACTGTCATTAGCTTTTGCATGGAAATATTTTAAAATCCAAATGCAATTTGTGTAAAGACTCGTTAAAAATTTAATTTTGTGTCGTTTCAACGATATTCAAAATAAATTTTCCTTTGAGGCATTTTAAAGTCAGACCAGATCTTGGAACAGACGGCACTTAAATGAAGTTTTAAGCTGAGAGCATATGAGAATTTAAAGTAGAAAATATTGGATGCAAATAAGCAAATATATATAATTATAGTAAAGTTCACGCCATGTTGGCTATCCAAAGTTTTTAAAGCGTGCCTAAACCTCTTTCCTTGAAAGCCATTGTCATTTGCAAATTTGTTTTTTAAAACGCCTTAAGGCCAGCATTATAATAATCAGGATGATGAAATGAACTAAAATGAACCTTAATAATAATTTCTTCTTTATCTCTCAAAATAAATGTTAAGTACTTCAACCTTTTAACTTTAAATGCAAGGCCTGATTTTTATCAAGAAGGTAACAGAAATAAATGTTAGCTTCTGTTTACTTTTTGCCTCTTATTTGAATGCTACATAAAATTGATAAAAAGTTTACCATTGTACCACCAAAAACTATTAGTATGCAAATTTGATGTAAATTCTTGAAAAAACTTTTTGTCAAAAGAAAATGTTCGCTTTTGAATAGAAAGTTTTAAAGAGAGTGGTGCATTTCTTTTGAAATGTAAAATGTGGAAAAATGCTTGAATCCAAACTGTCAAAATTGAAATTTTGCGGGATGTCAAAATGTCTTGATGTTTCCTTATGGCACATTTCACTAGTGTCGTTGAATGAAATTTTATGGAGGCTGCTTTAATTTTGGATGGTTATGAATGTAAAGTTTAAAGTGTGTTTTCGCTTTGCTTACACTGTCAACTTCGATCCATTTCCCCTTCGAGATGAGATCCTTGGCTTCAGCATACTTTTGATCAAAGTGAGCCTTCCCGTTCTCGTCGATGAGTCCAATGTTGTACATGTACT
>JAQIXX010007181.1:0-11185 GCA_034700605.1 Willowsia nigromaculata | reverse complement strand
CTCGTCCGCCTCCACCACCTCCACCGCCCCCGAAGCCTCCTACCCCAAGACCTGCACCACCTCCCCCAGTAGAGCCACCCCCACCACTTGAATCAGAAGAGGACAGCGAAGAATCAATTTCGGCAAAATCGAAAGCTGGCGATGAAGCTCTTTTTAGCCCGGGTGAGAAAGCAGACGAAGGAAGAGATAAAATTAGTCCAGACTATGATGATGAAGAAGAAGAGGATGACGATCAGAATCCCGCTAAATTTCTGCAGGGTCAAATCGGAACGATAGGTGCAAATAGTACTAGGGTCGGCGCAAATGGTAATGCGGAAGGTGCAAATGGTAATACGGAAGGTGGAATTGGTAATGCGGAAGGTGGAAATGGTACTGCGGAAGGCGCAAATGGTAATGCGGGAGAAACAACTACTAAACGTCCCTCTTCTGAAAATGAGGTCAAGGAAAACAATGCAGAAGATGGTGCAAAAAAGAAGAAAGACGACAAAAAAGCGAGTGCAAAGAAGAAGAAAGGAAAAGGCAAGAAAAAAGGTGACAAAAAGGGCGCTTCCAAAGATGAGAAGAAGGGAGGCAAAAAAGGGAATAAGAAAGGCAGTGCAAAAGGAGGTTCCAAAAAGGGCGGTAAGAAGGGAGCCGCAAAGAAAGGAAGCGTGAAAGGGACTCCTAAGAACGATTCAAAGGATGGAAATGAAGAGGGCCAGGGAGAAACTGCTCCTGGAAATTCCACTACTGACGCAGAGGGCAAGACTAAAAAGAATCCTCCCAAGTCAGCATTGCTAAAGGTGAAGGAGAAAGTTGGCAAGAGAATTAAAAATACTGAGAGAGAGGTTAACGAAGAGGTTGAAAATGACGATAAGAAACTCAAAGAAAAAATGAAGGAGTTAAAAGTGGAACACGAACTCAATAGGAAAGCTGCAAAGAAGGCAAAAACTAAGGCCAAGGCAGACAAGGAGGAAGATCTGAAAGATGCTCAAGAAAATGAAAAATCCGAAAAGAGTGAAAAAGAGCCAAAGAAGAAAGAGCCGAAAAATCGCGTTTCAAAAAACACTGAGGTGCAATCAATGGACTCCTCGAAAAAGAAGGAAATTTATGGGATCGTGACTCCACTTGGTGATGTGAAAGGGTCTATACGTCAGCTGCCTTTAGCAGATGCACGAAGTGGATAAATAGAAAGCATATTAAAATTGAAAAAATCTTTATTATAAATATTTGTCAGTCTTACAAAATCACTTGCTGCTATAATAAGAAGAGAGATTCGTGTATATATTTTACTTAAAGCTTCAAAACAAAATTCAGAGCAACTGATAAAATTGTGGTAGTTTGCAAAATTAATTTTTCCCCAGCATCCATCCTAATAGTTGAACGAGGTATTCTACATGAAAATGACAAAAAAATAAAAATGACATATATACGTTAACATTATTTACACTGCACTGTAATGTCAGCGTTATATTTTTTCTAATACCGGTAATATTAAAGTATTCGCATTGTTAAATATATTCGTCCTCTCGATTGACTATCATTGTTAAAGCATTTGTGTTTGCATCAGGTCACCACACTCCATTAACTTTTTTGCCGTTTGTTCTGTCATTGGTGTTGGATGCCCTGCTCTTGTTGTTGCTGCAATTTTTGTGCCCTTCGTTGCCTCGCCCTTTCTCGGTTCCTTTCTTTTTCCATCTCTCGTTCCTCCTACGCAAAATCAAAGTTGATTTTTATATGCTTGCCACTGGTAATAATTGATGTAAATCAAAATCAAAGTAAGAAATGCAACTTACTGGAGTCATATTCCTCCTCCGTTTCCGAGCTCTCAGCCGATTCTTTTTCCTCGCTTTTGCCCGTTCCTTTGGCGTCATTTGTTCGCGACGCCTTTTCTCTCGCACACGGTTAATTTCCCTTCTTCTCGCTAATTCATCCTCATCCAGAGAATTTTTATTTGAACTTTTGGTTTGACTTCTCGATCCACCTCCACTTTCATCTCTGTGAGCTTCTCCATTGTTACAGTTAGTACTACTAGCAGTTCTTTGTACTGTTGATGCAACCACTGAGGAGGAGGATGGAGGGTGCTGCATTAATGGCACTGACACTGTCACTGGAACCCCTCCTTGAAGATGATTATTATGATTACTAATATTCTTTGGTAAGACCTCATACTTTATAGGAATCATAGGAACTCCACCCCCACCGCAACTCTGAAACTGCTGTGTATGGATAGTGCTACCATCCAAAACTTTGTTAACCCTGTTGTTATCCATTGTCATGACTACTGGAGCCGGTACTGTCGTTACTGTGGTGACACCTTGGTGATCTGCATTGCAGAAAAGGATTCCGTTGCCAGCTCCCGTTGTGGGAGCCAGCAGCCATCCAAAGCCAAGTTGATTTTGAGGATCCATTCAAGTTTATTCTGTTTCTAATAATTTTCCAATTAAAATGCGCGTCCTCTCTCCATTTAGTCACACTTTTAGTTTGGATTGCAGTTGGTCAGGAACTTTGGGAAAGATACCAGTCTTACAGTTACTTACTATGTTTCATGTTAATGTCATCTCTCACCCTGTCTGCACTGTCAGTAATTAAAGTGAGAAAAGTCACATTTTTAACTGTCCAGCTGTCATTGTAATTAAAAGTGGCTTCATTTGGTTTTGGGACAGGTTTTACAGCTGTTCTAGCAATGAAAATGTATGTACCTACAACCTACCCCTGAGCTCGTACTGTGCTTTCCGTTTTTTAGAGAGAGATGCTGTTCGAGTGTTGCTGCTTCATATGAAGATTGTGGAAGCGCAAAGAAGAGAGATGAGGTACATGCATGAGCTCATTTGGTCGCTGCAGCAGCGGCAGTTGTTACGCAGTATGCTCTCCATCTCTACTTTGATGGGTGCATTCATAGAAATCGTTGTCCAGTCGGACCGGAAATGCATCAACTGCATATTTTAGTCATCATTCATGGAACATTTTTATGATCACTCCAGTTTTAATGTATTCTTGTCATTCGTATCGTTTCCTTATCGTTATCTCTGTCGTTTGTGTCAGGTCAGTTATATGATCGCAAGGTGCCCCAAAACATTTAAGATAAAGCAACATGGAACAGTATTTCCAACACATTTCCAGTTAATGTATATTATGGACGAAAAATGAATTCCGAAATGGAAATAGAAAATAATATGAAAAATAAGGGGAATCAGAAATCTCATGGTTCCCATCTCACCGTTTCAAAATGCTCATAATGAGATTTGTCAATTTTATTTATTACTTTAAACCAATTCGCAGATTTTTCAAAATCTGTGTATTGTCTATATAGTTTGATTGTATGTTTTCAATATATTCTATTCGAATGGCGGTTGCACCTTCCCCTACATCAACCAATACCCAGCGTCGAGCCACCGGGCGGCTAACTTCTGCCCAAATTATTGGAAATCCATATAGTGACCTTCACTGTAGACCTTATGCAAAGATTGTGGCTTTTATAGACATTGTAAGATCTTGACATGTCTTTTTGTCATTTAATTTTAAACTGAGCTCCTTGTACGTAAGCGTAGAGAATTACAAGTTTATCTTGTTGCAGATTTGTTCTCCATTGGAATCTGGCCTGTGCATCTACTTCCTCGTAATGTCCGTTGACATCGCTGTAAAGCATGGCTCGGGAACACGCAAAACTCTTTACGGATTTATTACAGTGGTTGTAATTCACATGATTTGCTGCCTAGTTGAAGTCTACTTTGCATGGAGATTACTCAGAGGAACTGCGCGGGTAAACTAATTGTTGGAAAAATACTGCAATAGAATCTAAATTTTTTGAATAAACTATTACTCACAAATAGTTTCGCTTCAAAGAATGCAGAACATCAGGAAGCATTAAGAAGCGCAAGATTTTGGCGGATCCTTAACGTGCTTTTAATAATCTTGGAGCTTGTGGTTAGTGTATGGAGTGGATTCATTGGGTACAAGATTCCCGACGCCAGCCAGGCTATGTTTATCGCCATTATTTTAGCTAGACTCGCTGCCATACTCTTTGTGCATAAGTTTATAGAGGAATTGCAGTCGTTAATTCCAGAGGCTCAGCCGATTCGTGAGGAATTGGAGGGGTCTTTGTCAGTGACCAACAGTCGTCGTCGGTCGACAGTCCCTTTCCTTAAAGTACCTACTACTATTTCTGAGACGTGACCCTAATTTTTTAGTTGTCCGTAATGCCAGTTAAATTCATATCTTTTGATTGTATATACATATTCGTATTTATTTTACATATTAACTGTATTCAAATAATGTGAACTGGGCTTTCACAAAAAGTCGACAATCTTATCTCAAGGTAATAAAAATACTATAGTCTGGGCTGATAATCCTGGGATATCGCTTTCGTTCATGTAGAAACCAGCATCGTCATCAATAAAAGGTGATTGATATTTTTGTAAAAATGTAATTTAAAGTTTTGTGGTCCCAGTTCCCTGTCCGCTTGTGTGTTTTATTTTTTATTCAAACGAAAACATTTGAATTGCACCATTTAGTAAAATCGCGCATAAAACTGGGTGGAACCGGAAGTAGCTAATGCTGAGCTGTCTGTATCTACCTTTCGAAACTTCATGGCATATCAATATCAACCTACACCTCAGGGTTACAACCAACCCCAATGGCCGCAACAAACAGGGGCAGTGGCACAATATTCATATAGTAATCCATATTATGGACAGCCAATGATGCAGCAACCGGGAATGGGAATGCGAAGTACGCAATGTGGAGGCTACTCCAGGTGTGTGGCCATCGTGGATATTGTGAGTCGGTGTGATAACGATAGTTGAAGAATTACTCATTTTAAAGTCTAAGTCACTCACGTTCTCATTTTTCAACTGACTATGAGTGCAGGTTTTCGCGGTGATTGGCTTAATTGTAGCGCTTTTATATATAGGCACTGGAGCCTTAGTTCTGGATTTTATAAATTCAGGTAAGCAAAAAGCCAAGATGGAATTGTTAATCTCCATTTTAACGATGTAATTTGAAAATGTAATGGTATGTTGACTAACTGTAATCAGAATCAGCTTCTGTAAGACTAAGTCCAGACGACATATCGATCGGTCAATTAGTTGGTACCGCTGCTCTCATTCTCGGTGTCATTGGCTGCATTTTTTACATAATTGATATGTATATTGCTTGTGGTCTAAAAAGTGCAGCGAATGGGGTATGGGCTCTTTACTTCTGTAAACGTTGACCTGAATTTACATAGACATTGCTTAAGTTTAAAGGATACTGTTTTTGGCTGTATAGATTAATAAAAAATTCGATTTTTAAACGTTCAGAACCTACCACCTATTCAAGCCATGAAAAAAGCAAATTGTTGGCTCTACTATCACATTGTTCTCGTGATATTCGATTTTGCAAATGCTGTGATTCAAACCGTGATGGGCAACAGCCTGAACAGTATGAAAAACAACAACATGGGGGTTCAAATTTTCCCTTTGAGTTGGTTCCCTTGCATCATACGCATAATCTTCATTGTAATCGTTTGTAAGTTTATTCAAGAACTGAAGAGGGTTGGTGATGGTAATGTGGGCTTGATGATGGGTGGTGGTGGAGGTACGGCCACCGTTCTCACTACTTCTACTTCTGCTGGAGCTATGCCTAATTTGACTGAACCTGATAACGATGCATGAACAACAATCTAAAATGCAGTCTATTAATTGAAATCTTCTCATATTATGTAATGCGTATTGTAATGTATCGTCTTGTTACCTAAATATATTCATCCCGATCACGATGATCTTGTCCACTATCAATTGAATAAAGTACATATTACAATACATAAATACAAACTTAACTTTGTATATCTTCAAAACATTTGCACTGTCGTTCCACCATCCATTCATAAGGATTAGAATTTCTTTATTTCCAATATCCAATGCCAACAATACGTTGGCTCTGTAATTCTTTCACATTTGTCATCATAATACAAGAGGATTTTTTCGAATATACTCCAATACGGAATTTCTTTCATATCGCGTCAGAAAGAAATCACTCTCCACTCCTCCAGTTATTCAATAATGGAGGCATACCAAGGCCAACCGGTGCCTATTCACGGTCAGCAGCCATTACAGGTGCAACCTGGAACGACAATTGTGGCTAGGGAAGGATGCAGGAGCAACACGCGCTTTGTAGCATTCTTTGACATGGTGAATATCAAACACGGAAAGAAATCATTCTTTGAAATTTTAATTTATCTCGCATTCCATAGCCCGTTTCATTTTTTTGTTGCAGGGGCTTTCGCTTATTAGCGTAATATTTTCTTTTGTGTGGGTGGTGGCTGGAGGAGCTTATATGCACGCAGGACAGGGTATGCGGACATCTACAAATTGATTGTTGTATTAGGTGCTTATTTAAAACTTTGATTGAATGCATTTCACTTAACAATTGCTTCTCAAAGGTTGGTTTATATTCAATGTGATGTTGGAGATCTTTGCATTATTCTGCAACATGGCGGAAATATGTGTAGCATGCACCTTATATGGATCTTCACGCCCAGTAGGTTCATTACCGTTGTTTGATTAAAAGCTAATCGTCTAGTTCTTGTATATTCAATTCTATAAAAATATGTTCTGCTTGTTAGACTGGTAAAATGGCTCCAGAAAAGGCTGTTCAGAAGTTGAGGCGCTGGATGCATTTCAACATATTTCTCATACTTTTCAATTTCTGCCTAGCTATCCTGAATACAGTTCTAGACAATGGAAACTTCTTGCCTGATCTTGGCAAGTTTGCGATTTCCTTCATCCGAATGGCCCTTGTAGCGATTGTTTTTCAATACATTCAAGAATTGAAAAAAGTTGGAAGTACGGTTTGTAGGAAGGACAACTTTGAGTATAGATGTCCAGCAAGTAGTGATGACCAACGGATTGGTGTGTCTGCCAATACAAAATTGCAGTTTCAAAAACCTAAATGGTGATTTACAGGTGGTAATTGATTAATAAAGAGTTCGGAAGGATTTAATTTAACACTAATTTTACTGTAGTTACCAAGAAAGACCAATAAACGTTTATAAAAATAAGACAACTACCAGTTAATTAAGCGATGTCATTCTTGACTAACATGGTGAACATGAAAATTATCGCAACTCAACTGAATCGTAAGGCTAATATTGAAGAATGGATACACAACCGAATTCCAAATCCCATAGTCAATCCGACTCCGCACAAACTCCGTCGCCTTTTCAGCAGACATATCAGACCCATCCTAACGTGACGCAATCCGAACAGGAAACAACTATAAAGCAACCTAGAACTAGAACGCTGATGCAACAAAGGACAAATTACCAAAAATACGCAGCAATCGTAGCCTACGTTGATCTGGTGCGTACATGAAGATATTGTTGAGATTTCTCAAATACTTATAATTTTAGTACCTAAATAAAGTAATTGATTGAAAAAAAAAATCTTCCGATCTCGCGTGCAGTTTGCTTCATTCTTTGGATTGATAATAGGAATAGTTTCTTTGTATACAATGAAACCCAATAGCCAACTACCTCAACGGATATCACAAACTAAGCTAAATGTGGAGATGAGTAAGGCATCAAATAGAATTATCCATTACAAAGGGACCTAACGATGTCGCTAAATAATGTTCATGTATTTTGTGAATTCCCTTTTTGTCATTTTTTTTTGGCTCTCCGCCCCATCCCTGCGTTGTTTTGGTTGGAATACAAGAACTTTTTGTGATTGATGGGATGTGTGTTGTCTTAGGAATCTTCTGTCACATTGTTGAAGCTACAATCGCCTGTCAATTAATTCTTGCATCAGCTCCCGTAAAATTATAATTTTAACTTCTTTCAAATGTTATGCACCAATTGAAACTTTGGATTTAAATGACCAAGAAAATGCAATAATTTGTGTGTAGGGTTTTCCCGCAGTGTCTGCTCTCGATAGAGCAGTATGCTGGCGGAACTTTAACATGTTCTTCGTTCTTGTGTTGTTTTTCATGGGAATAATGAGTGGCATTGTTCAACCGTTAGTACTGAATACAGTTAGCTTCCTGTGGGTGGTCCTACGACTGCTTTCGCTTTACATTATTCGTCGATTTATCAAGGAATTACTGATTGCTGGCGCAGGCGTTGGGATGGATGAAGACAATATGCCGTAGCCTATCAATCAATATTGAATATCATTTAATCATATTAATAGCCTTAAAAATCGTGTTGATATATTATGTATGCATATATAGAAGATTAAAAGTGTAAACTTGGACCATGAATGCTACACGTTGGTGCTTCATTCCTGTGAACATATCATACTAAAAAAAGCTTTGATTGATCCGGATATTTGTAATGTTTGAACTATGACATGGAATCCTGATGCAAGCATAAAACATAATATATTTAAATACAAAGCGTTTTGGAACGGGAAAACATGATAATTTTTTTCAAGAAATAGTTGGAAAGGTCATCGTATAAAATTCGTCGCCATAAGCATTTCGAAATAAACCTACCATAAAAATCCATCTAATTTTTCCTTAAAAACAAAAAAAGATAAACTGGTAAAATTAATTTGGTCAATTGAAAACTACTATTTTTTCATACTTAAAGATTCAAAATTTCAATGACACTTATTTCTACAATAAACTTTTCCTTTTAAATTCCACTGCAAACGTATTTGGCCATTTTAAAAATCTCAAATCGCATCACAAGAAACCAGAAAGTCTCGGAGTAATCGAATCCCCCCCGGTTCACATACCCCAGGCCTGAGGGCCTGAGGATCTTCTATAGGACCGACCATCAAACAAAACCAAAGGTGCAATGAGTGCATTAGAACAAACGCGTGGATCTTTTGGGCTCCCTGGAATCGCCAGTTTTCAGAAAGAACAATGCAGAAGCAACGCCAAAACTGTTGCATTCATTGATATCGTTAGTTTTTAGAGAATA
Organism: Willowsia nigromaculata; assembly: GCA_034700605.1. Classification (NCBI taxonomy): domain Eukaryota; kingdom Metazoa; phylum Arthropoda; class Collembola; order Entomobryomorpha; family Entomobryidae; genus Willowsia; species Willowsia nigromaculata. The sequence goes on along the minus strand of JAQIXX010007181.1, from coordinate 2,301 downwards.
TCTGTACTTTTCAGACTTGTGTGTGATGCGAGATATTTTTAGTTGACATCTACAACCAAAAAAAATCATTTATTTTTGAATAGATCACTTCATTTCTTGAATTGATAGTAAGAATTGCCTTTGTGTATTTGATGTTTACCGTTTACATACCAGACGAAGCAAACGCAAAACAAGCGGCAAAAGGTTCCGTCAGACCTGTCGGCCCAATACGTACGTTTTTTTCTAGATTTTCTTGCAGTATTGTTATTACTTGACATTTTTAGCAAAATCAATCAAATAGATTTTATACTCAAAAGTTGTTACTTTTTTGCTTCAAGTCCTCTACTCTGCCAGAGCAGCCATAGCCGTGTTAGGAATCCCTTTAAGCCTTGTTGAGCATGGCTTCGCTTACTTCTTGCTGATTTCTATAGACCCTGTATGTTAACATCTTGATCTATTCACTTATTTTATTATTTGACACAACTGATTGATATAGATTGTCATTTCATTACAGACAACACCTTTAAAAGAAACTATTAAGAGGATGAGATGGTGGATTCATTACAATGTCTTTCTCGTGATCTTCGCATTCATTAGTGGCGTGGTGGGCCCATTTTATGGTTTGCACTTCCTATTTTGTTTCGTGAGACTGCTTTTCATTGCCATCAATTACCGGTCCAGACTTGAAATGAGAATCGTTCAACAAACTGATGTGAATAATACTCTCAGGCATAGCTATGGGGTGAAGCCGGCGGTGGTGGCAAGTACACCTGTAGCTTCCAATGTGGTATCCGAATCCTAACAATCTACTCTGGGTTCCGGCACCCCAAGACCTTCACACCTTAAATAACCACATGAAGCGTTGCTGAGGAGAGACATAGGGGGCAAATTCGATTTTCAAATTAAATTGTGAATGGTTTGGAGTAATAAATAAATTTTTGTGACAGATTGACTTATTATACTTTTCTTGGCAAACCCCAAATTCTCCTGCATGTGCTTTTTCACACAATCATTATTCAAAATTCACAAATAAGACCGGTGTACTAACTGCGTCTACTGCTTCATCACCTATTTTCTCGTGATCCCCCTCAAATTAGTTCGAATCGATAATGGAGACCGAAGACTTTGCTTCACCTGCCTCAGCACCGGCTCGGCAGTCTTCTCCGAACAACAATCAACCACCAATTATAATAATAGAGCAAGCCCCATTACCACCACCAATAATGGTCAGACAACCGATGATCATCGCGGAAAGAAATCCAAACAGAAACAGCGCAAGAGGTGTCGCTTTCTGTGACATTGTAAGTTCATAAAAAAGACTATGCTATTTTCTATAGATCCCTTGGCTGTGACTTCAAATTCAATAAAAAAATTCCTTGATTCCATTTTGGATATTGCACAGTTTTTATCAGTTGTTGGGTTGATATTCGCCACAACACTTGCGATCTTAGGGATTATTAAAGTGACTACTGAAACGTTGAACGAGACAGAAAAAAGTATGGTATGATACTGTTAATATTAAGAGAAAAGTATTAAATTGAGAATTCTAAATAATTTTATAGTTCATTAACAGATTTATACATCTCTGGGATTGTGCTTTCCTGCTTTGGAATTCCTGGTCATCTAATTGAGCTGTGTGTTGCGTGCTCCCTACTTGTCGCGACACATCCGGTATAGTCCAGGTTCCTTCGGATATTCATGATTATGACAAGACTTTATCCTTATGAAAGTAAAATTGATTGTTATAATATAAATTGCAGGACACAACTCACCAGGAATCTCTTCGTAGAGCGAGGTGCTGGGTATACTACAACTTTTTTGTCATTATCCTGGTTCTCGTCACGGGATCAGTGGGATCAGCTTATGCACATGGTGCGAACGCATTCTCTGGAAATTTTCTGATGTTTTTCTTACGACTCTGCTTCATTTGCATAGTTGTGAATTTTATTCACGAACTAAAGATAAATGAAGCTGGTGTCGACGTTGTTGACTATGTCGCCATTTAGGTTGGCTACAGGAGACATTAAGGTTTTGCGACAATGTTGATGATCGATATTTATCCGAATGAAGAAACTCAAGAAACTGCTTGTTGCTCTCAATAATGAAAAATTATGTCACTCGTAGAGGTTTTCCTGAATAAATTTAAAACGGCTTTGGTGGAAATTGGCTGTCTTGATATGCATTTTTATGGCAAAACATAAGAAAAATGATTAGTTAGTCATGAGCATGGTTAATGATTTTTATGTGGTCAATTAGGATTAGACAAATTTAAAGCATTATTGCGTGATAGTCTGATAAGTGGGTAACTGGTAAATGAAAGTA